>OX381705.1:93332546-93548432 GCA_947462335.1 Harmothoe impar
CATATGAGTAAATGCAATCAATGCTCAGGAGTGTGGCAAACAGTTTCAAAATGGGGGTGGGGGTGGGAGGGGGAGGGCAATGGGGGTTTCGGGCCAATTTGACCATTTCCAGCTTCAGCTTTTAGGTTTGACCTTTTTATGGTTGGTCAAAAGTAAGGGGTGGGGTATGTCCCCCTCCCCCTGGTTGCAACGCACCTGCTTGAATATCGCGCTTTTATGATATATTGGGTCTTCCTGCTTCCTGGGTGACTTCACCCAGGAAGATAATAACTTAGGTTTCGTAGGCGCTAACATATATACATGTAAATAGCATAAAAGTCGGGGAAACCAGATGCACCTGCTACTACACACAAGTTGACAGACTCACCTGGATGCGTCAACAAAATAATCTGTCCAGTCTTGCACTTTCTTAAACTGTCCAATCTTAAAATATTTATTTAGGACAATAACATTGATTTAAGAATGTACTGTTTTGTATTGCTACCTAGTGTCACATACCCACACTATGTTAGCTGGGTTCTGCCTTTGTAGCATATACCCTTCACCCAGATGAGACAACATAACCATCTAAATGGGAAAAAATGGGGGTTGGGGGGCAGAGCCCCCCATTACATGCTGGTTGACTAGCCTATCCTACAATGGACTGTGTAGTCTAACCAGTGGTTCATCACTGGTGCCATCTAGGGAAAAGAGGGGTAGAACCGGTTATCTTAAATAAATGTTTTCTTAAAGATAGTCCATTGACTTTAAGATAGTAACGTTTTTAAGATTGGCCTTTTAAGATTGGACAGATTATTTTGTTGACGCTCCCATGTGAGTCTGTTCTGTCGAGCTGGTACATGTACTACCCATGATGAGTAGGGAAGCCACTTGTTAACTTAGACCTCACAAAAAACTAAATAAGCAGATACAGACGCTACTGTGTTTTTTTAAGAACTTCACAATTATATCTAAAACAATATTAAGTACCGGGTAGTGGTTGATGAGTAGGTACAAAAATAAGAAAAAAACAAAACATTAATTTGTGGGTTATAAACAAATTAATGGCCAGCTAATCCTAAAAGCATATGTGACTATGTGTCAAGTTTACCGATCTATATTTTTATCTAAGTTAATCTATTATAGCTTCACTCCCTGAGATTTTATTCTATATGTACTCAAATGTGCGCGCCACACTTGAGGGGGGGGGGGGGGTTGGGGTCGACTAAATACCAAAGTATACATGTACCGTATTCGACCTAATAAGCGCCCCCCCTCCTTTTTCAGATTTTCCCAGTTTTTTTGTCGTTTTGTTCTTAATGTTCCTCCGATTAGTTACTATTTTTTCCAACATTTATGTGACATTGAGTACTTCATACCTATGCAGGTTCAAGGTGAAGCCAAGTGTGAAGGCATTGGGGTGTGAAACCTTGTAGAAGCCACTGAGAAGGATCAGTGGGGGCGCTTATTAAAATGAATATTTGAGGTCGATATTTCCACTCAAAATAATATCTTCAGCGCCCAGGGCGCTTATTACGTCGAATACAGTATACGTATTAGATATGGTACAAGTGACTTGCTGTAGGCCCTATACGTGTTATACGGCAAGGACAGGGTAATTGTCCAAAGTGCCAGCTGCGGATAATTACCATTGTTCAAGGCTTATAACACATATGCAGCTAGTCATACATATTATATCTGATTTGCACTCACAGTAGAAGAGTGTGCACAATGGACCGCATCTGCATACGGCCATGTATGTAAAATACGGTCCGGCTATTTCGTTTGTTCTCTCAGCCACAGTGGTATAATGAAAAATGTTATACCGCACGGCGTAAGTTGCTACACAGTAAAAATATCATAAGGGAAATATTTTTTTAAAGGGGGGGCTGGTACGAACCCCATGTCTCCTGGATTAACTGGACCCTTGACCCTGGTCGTCCAGTGACTGTGTCGGGGGTTGAAAGGGGCCCTTGATGGGTGGGTGGGTGATGGGTCCCCATGGCACATGTCGATTTTAAGAAATGACCATGTCGCATAATAATGCTCATGTCTCATGTAGATTTTAAGAACTGTCAATGTCCCATGTAACTATCTTTTTAAGCATCATGTCGCATGTCACTAGGCCTCATGTCGTATATATGTCGATTTTAAGAAATCCCCATGTCGCCATATCGAATTTAGTGGTCTAGAGCCATTTGAAAAACATCAGTGTCTGGAACTATTTGTATCAGTTATTTAGGCCAAAAAAAAGAGGTTTGTTTCAGGTAACATGGCAAGAAAATCTAGGGTCGGAGTAGTATAGTATGTATCGGAACGGGACTATAGTTAACTACTGTTTATTACTCAATCGACCTGCAGCCAATCAGAGGCCTCCATTTGGTCACGTGACCCCCTCATTTGCATAATTACGTAATAGGCCACGCCCCCTCATTTGCATAATTACGTAATAGGCCACGCCCCCTTGATCACCAGCCAATCAGAGGCCGCCATTTGGTCACGTGACCCCCTCATTTGCATAATAGGCCACGCCCCCTTGATCACGTGACCCCCTCATTTGCATAGTAGACTACACCCCTTTGATCACCAGCCAATCAGTGGCTTCCATTTGGTCAGGTGACTCCCTTTGCATAATAATGGATCACGTGACCCCCTCATTTGCATAATAGGACCACACCCCCTTGGTCACGTGACCGGAAGCGCTCTTTATTTGGAAAATAGGCCACACCCCCTTGGTCACGTGACCTGACCCCCTCCCTCATTTGCATAATATAGACAATAGACAGACCACGCTTCCCTTTTGGTCACATGACTTGGACTAGCCAATGGGAGGCTTCTATAAGGGGGGAGGGGAGGGGAGGGGGGAGGGGGGCACTTTAAGATGCATGGGGAGGGGAGGGGGGGGAGGGGGGCACTATTTATGGGGTGGGCGGGCACTTGGGGGGGAGGGGGGGCCTTTGGGGTCTGCTCGGGAGAAAAAAAAAAAAAATTATCTGATCTCTAGGGAATCGCTTCCTCTCTACCCCCCTTTAGGGGGGTAGGGAGGAGGCGAGTCGGAGGTGACTGTAGAGGAGTTTTTCGGTGACTTGATGACTTTCAAACGACTGTGCTGATAGTTGATGAATTTGACTTTTTGACTTGAATATTTCATGCGACTTTGTGACTTGTAAGCGAAAGCGAAAGAGACTTTGCGGCCCGTAGCCCCTTAAATAAAGAGGTGACTTTGTAACCTCAGGGGGGAGATCCTTCTACACCCCCACGGAGTAGAAAGGATCTCGGTTGATTGACTGTACTTTGACTTGTTGTTGTAAACAAAAAAAAAAAAAAAAAAAAAAAAAAAAAAATCAATGAATAGAACGACCCCCTCATTGCTAACAAAGGAACGCCTTTTGAATTACACAAATGACCCTCTTTTTGTAGGGGTTAGCGGTAACTCGACTTGAATTAGAGTATTAGGGAGAGCAAAAACGCGACTACACACCGTCTTAGACTGTCGTCTAACGGACCGGATAACAATAACCCTAGTTACCTCGGTTACTGTTGCTCAAGAGACGGCGATGGATCTGGTCACGTGGATACTGAAAGAAGGTCTACCTATAACCACCACGCTAGTTTGAACGCGGCGGGTATGAGTCATCATGGGGGCCCTTGACGGGTGGGTCCTCCCCATGCAGCCGTATGTCGAATTTAAGAAATGCCCATGTCACACGTCACTAAGGGAGAAAACGTTTTTTGAAAATATTTAGAACCCGAATTTGAGCATTCTGGTACATTTTTAAGGACCCAGACACTGCAAAGCCGAGTACCATCCAAGAAAAAAAAAATAAAATTTGGCGAAATGTTTAGGCTTGAAATGGCACTTTTCTGATGCACTCTTTGAACATTTTTTTTTTTCCTCATGTCACTATGGTCCATGGCACATGTGGGACTCAAGAAATGCCACATGTCCCATGTCACTTAGATGTCCGTGCCCGTGTCGTCGTATCGAATTTTAAGAAAATGCCCATGTCACCATATCGAATTTAGGGGTCTAGTGACATCAGCATGTCCGGCTATCCTCCACAAATTTAGCTCTAAAATGTTTACTTTTTTTTGGGGCTGATTTTTCATCATTTTTAAAAAACAATAGGTTGTTTGAAATGTTTGCTGTTGTAAATAGAAACAAAAACAAAACAAAGCGCATGGTAAGATTATGTCACATTGCAAGTGGCGGGTCCGCTCGAGGCTTATTCAGCCTCTTCGTGGATCCGCGACTGCCAATGTGATCATATACTAATCACCGGCGTTTACGGTATTATATACTAAGGTATGAGACGGGTCTTACAGAAAAGGTGTCTAAAGAGCCCTGTGACCTGATTGAAATGACGTCAGCGTCGTCTGCTCGTCAGTGCCCGGCTGTAGCCCGTAGGACATGTTATTCTGCTTTTCTGGATGTTTTGAAATATTTTGATTTAACTGTTAATACCTGATAACAAGCCTCTGAAGCAGATTTTTGATCGAGCACCTGTTCTCTACTCTTCCATCGATTAGCTGCTTCAGCAAAAAAAAAATCGCGCGCGCGGTCTAGTCTATATGACGGAGTCGCTAAAGCTCTGTTTAGAGAGTGGAACTTGACCTTGAGTATAGACTCAGTACTAACTGAACGCCCCGCGGGGTCACCCCTCACGTGGGAATATGTACAAGCTCTGGTTCTTCACTTTACGGCTTGACTAAAACTGAGACGCGTCCATGATAAACTCTAGCCTTTTTTTTTCCTTTACTAGGATCGAGAGAGAGATTTTAAATGGGGCGGTTATCTAAATAGCGTGGAACTAAAATCAGGCTGCGGCAGATAGTATCTCTGCGCACCTCAAGACTCAACGTAACTTTCACTCTCCAGCAGAAGTTTAGTTGTGACTAATGATGGGCGGCGACCGTCGTGCACCGGCGGACATTGGAGAGTGTTGGAGAGCTGAACCTTACAGACATATAAATCAATCGCTTTGGTGGAAATATCTCGCCATAGATTGGAACCAAATACTTATCTAATGGAATTGTTATCAGTTTTCAGTTTTCTTGCCGTACAAAATTTATTTCCCACTCTTCACGTGGTGATAGCTGAAGGTCGCTCGTCGTAGGTACGTGTGACCGGAACACCCTTTTTGTTTTTGGCGCGGGTTGACATCAGATTTGTACCGTACTGTCGCGATTAAGAGCTCTGAGGGAGGGCTTTTCAATTCGGTGAAGTTCTTACTCAGGAGCTATATACAAGCTAGGCGCTGGCGCTTATTCAAAGTCGCGATTTTAGTGCTTGAGAAAAAACATTTGGAGGCTCTTATACTCCGGCGCTTATAAAAGACCGGCACGCTTTTCAACACTAGTTGCTTTATCGCGACCGTACGGTATGACTTCGGTGTCAAAAGATCCCAAACTCCAAATAAGGAAGTGAAACGACGTCGTCTGTCTACCTCGTGCGCGTCATAGCGTCGTCGAAAATAGTGTGACGTCAGCATCTCTCAGGCGGCTAGGAAGTCAGTTCGACAAAATGGCTCACGGAGTGAACTTCGTGGCCGTTTCTCGATCTATGATCGATGCGGCCGTGGAGAAGGAATTCGTAGCCGTGCAACAGAGAGAGGAGGCGGAGAGACAGAACTTCGTGGCCGTTTCTCGATCTATGATCGATGCGGCCGTGGAGAAGCAGTTCGTAGCCTCGCTACAGAGAGAGGAGAGACAGCGGACTGCTGCTGAAGCAGAGGGTGTGGTGGATGAGCTGATCGAGAACGTCGCTGATCAACTCATCCGCCGGTGCGTGGAGCAGGTCAAGCAGCAAGTCTGCATGGAGGAAGGCCTACCGCCCGCCGTGCTGGAGGAGCTGCTGAAGGACTGCCACGCGTTATGACCACGCCCTCCGCTTCAGCAGCAAGGTCCCTGCGACCCTCTCTCTACCAAACGGTCCTTTTAAGGACCAACCACTGATCACAAAAGTTGAAAATCAATCTCAATATAATATACGCATCAGAAAAACCCCTAATACGCTCTACACTGAAACCCTGTTGAGTAGGTAGATCGAGTTGGGCATTTTTTTTTAGGAAGGGCAATCAGGTCATCGTGTGGAGATCATCAGGTGTCCTGTGTGTGTGTGTGTGTGTGTGTGTGTGTGTGTGTGTGTGTGTGTGTGTGTGAATTTTATACAAATACAATTATTCATTCCTTTCAGCAAGAAAATTAGCTCAATGTAATCATATGATTTTAACTGCCCTACTTATCAGGGCCTTGACGACATCTGACCGCCCCCCTTTTCAGGATCTAAATGGAAATTCACCGCCACCGCTTTTCAGAGTACTGCAGCGCCATTACCTAATTCTTTTTGTATGTGAAAAAAAAAACAAAAAAAAAACAGCACTGATAAGGGGTTTAATTAGACAGATATTGGTTTCTACACTATCAAAAAATAAACCCTCAGCGCTTTAATGCTAAAGGTGGCAATAGTGCTTTAATGCGCTACGCCCTTTGTCGATATGCCAGTGTATGCATGCATGCAGCCCTGGTGAGGAACTCTGAGTGCTGCATTCATGACTTATGACGACAACGGGCACTGCACATTAAAGCGCTATGCGACTATTAAAGGGTTAGATCCAGTCTTGCTCCAGGCATCCAGAATGCTATACCCAGAGTTGGTGGTCTGGTCCAGACTGCTGTACACAGATTGTAGACGGGATGGCATACTATACAGACTATCCCTCTGGTACGATATGCGGCTGGCGCGGCCGAGCCTGTCTTATATGATGCTGAGTCTAACTATGTATTAGATACCCTACGAGTAACTGAGAGTATGTCAAAATAATCACGGCAAACTGACTGGCGTCTTCATAGGATCATAGGGTGGTTATTATTACATAACTCAGTAACCTTTGGTTATGTGTTAGATAGAGTACACTTGGACACAGTTATTCCATATACCCACTGCCCCACAGGCCTCCACCGCGCCAACCACCAGCTCAACAGCACCAACAGCCTCCTGTCCAGACTATTGCTGCAACAGGATCACCCAGTCATGCTCCAAAAAGACTGCAACAGCCTGATCCTCATCAACCCGAGCGTCGCCTACAGCACCAAGCCTGTACAACCCTGAGGCAGCCCACCAGTGTACAGGCTGCCCCATCAGCACAACAGCTTCCTCCTCAACAACAGCAGCAGCGACCACCTCCACAGCAGCCACCTGCACAACTGCAGGGAGAGCCTACTATGGGTCACCAACAGACCATGGCAACAGCCAAGGCGGTGATACCAGGTCAATGGAAGAAAACAGCGGATCAAGAAAAGGTGAAAAATAGCACTACTGTCGTACCTTTACGTCCTGCACCAAGCGCCCCCCCCCCCCTTGGGAGCCCACGGAGTCAATGGAAATTGACCCTCCCGCTACTAGGCCTAATCACAAGCATAAACCAACACTGGCGGCACAGAATCCTGTGTCGAATACCAAGCCACCAGCTACCGGGAGTACCGGTACAGCCACCGTCAGTACCGGGGTTGTTACGACGACCAATGCAGATCCCAAAATCACCACCAGTGGACTGGATCCATCCATAATCGTGGTAACCTCGCCGGTCAACCTCAACTTCAATGCCAAACCAGTGACCAGTTCTACCCCAAAATCTGGGGAATCACAGGCCCCAGCTGGTATGGACAAGACTGAGAAAGCTCGTCTCATCCCCCCAACATCGTTTATTAACACCTACAAGCAGCAAGAGGAGAGGATCTGTATGGTCCCCTTAGGGCTAGCCTTCAGCGGCGAGTCCGCCTTCTTGAGTAACTTTCACCCGGCCGAGATCAAGGTAGACTTAAACGGTGTAGAAATGGTATTTGCCTCGGTTGAGCAAGCCTACCAGTACACCAAAGCCTGCCATGTCAATGATGAACAGGCAGCCTATGACATAAAAAAGGAACCACGAGCGCACCTGAACAAATCCAGAGGCATGCAGATTGACACAGATGGCAGCGATTGGTACGTCCATGCCGTCGGTCACATAAGAAGATACGCTGTAGCGAAATTTATCCAGCATGCCGATATGCGCTACAGGCTCTTCCAGACCGCCAACCACCCTATCCTGGAGGCGAGTCGCCATGAATTCTGGGGCATAGGGATAGCCTACACAGACCCAGCCCTTCATACAGCCATGGCCCACAGAGGGCAGAATGTGATGGGCCAAGTTCTAATGGACATTAGGTATGAATTGTCCATACACTATGGCTATGTGGCGCCACATCCAAGTGCACAACCCCAGCCTAGTCTTGACACCACCATGCCACCACCATCACATGACCGACACCAGCATCGCCACCACCACCACCCTCCTCAACACTACCCTGGCCAGAGACGTTCACCGTATGGTCACACACGCCACTAAGGAGGGAGTAGCTCTCGTCATAAACTTGAGACACACCGCGTGACTAGGGCATCACCGGTACTGATGTACCGCCCTGTCACCCTATAAAATCAATTGGTACATGCTGTACACCCCCGATATTATATGCTTATCTATGTATCGACTTGTACCAGAGCTCTACCTGCTTCACACATGTTGATGGTGTTGCAATGGTCCTAAATAGCAAGCGCATGTGAATCTGTCTTAATGATATATAGATAACTAGTTATCTCCTGTTCCTAATTGTATTTGTATTTGTTATATTCATAGTCATATTTGGCTATCCGCTGTTACATTTTATGTCGGAGCACCTAATGAGATGCTACCGTGCCACTGATTATTATTTGACGCGTGTAGTTACAATTACCATATTATAAATTATGTGTGTATGTGCCCAATCCAAATATAAACAGCTGATATGGCCGAGGACGCGATCCTGCGGCTATCAGCCCCATGTATATTAGCTTACCGGTATGAAAATTCCCGGCAAGCCCTATCTATATTCCACATTTTTCCCAATCGCCCCCATAACCCCGCGTAATTATCCTATTATTCAATTATTCGATCATTTTTCAATAATCAATTATTATTACTAAATTTAATATTAATTAATTAGTATTATTGTTTGTTATTATTATCAGTAGCGCTGTGTCTACCCCCCCCCCCCCCTTCTGGTTCATCGCTAGCTTAGTTCATCAGTCTACCTGTGTGTACTAAAAACATAATATAACTACAGTATCTAATGATACTAATTAGTTAGTAACCTGCTTATCTCCGTGTATATAATGAGGTGCCTGCACCGTACCTCCTGAATGGATCCATCCTCGCACACCCCTGACGCAATCACAGAAAATGACACTCTTTGTCAAAATGCCTTACTACGAGGCACTCCTCCTGTCCATACTCGTACTATAAATCCTTGTGGTAACTATAGGACCACGAGTCTTGGATCTTTTGCGAATTTCAAAGGCCTCCGCATAGGCCACTATAACATTAGAAGTCTAAATCTAAAATTTGGTGAACTGTATGACCTCGTAAAATTGTTTGATGTGCTCTGTGTGAGCGAAAGTTGGCTAATAGACGGCTACTCTAATCATAAAATACACGTACCCGGTTATAAATTTTTCAGGTACGACCGTGTCGTGGACAAGGTCGGAGGTGGCCTACTAATTTATGTCTGTGATAGGATGGCCCCTTATTGTAGTATTGACAATGAACTGCTACGTTCAAATTGTGATATCGAAGTGATGGTGATCCATTTTACTCAAGAAAAACACCGCCTCACCTCGTTCATCCATGTATACCGACCCCCAAATGGGAGTTATGTAAAGTGCATCGACGCTATTTCTGATATATGTAAATATGATGTTTTTACAGGTAGAGAGCGATGGCTCATTGGTGACTTAAATGTGGACTTACTAAGTCCAGACGATTGTAAAACCAAATACTACTTGCGAGCAGTAGACTCCCTAGGCCTGCGCGATATAATTGTTGATAAAATCACACGACCGCATCCTAATAAGCCTGGGGGAACCTGCATTGACTTGATCAGCACAGATTGTGAAATAGTAAAGGAATACGGAACCCTACCTCTGTTAGTCAGCGATCACCTTCCAGTTTTTGTGATTAAGAAAAAGCCGGCTGAGGTGTTCGTAAAGAAAATAATTTCTGGTCGCTCGTACAGGAAATACAATCATGCTGATTTTACTGACTACCTATTAAATGTTGACTGGTATGAATTTGATTGTTCTGATGATGTTGATGTAAAATGGAACCTAATGCTAAGCCACATTACCTCATACCTAGATATACATTGTAGTATCCGCGACATGGAAATCAAAGACATGAGTAAGCCATGGATGTCGCGTCATATATATGAGGTGATCTATGAGCGAAACCAATATATTCAAGAATACTGTGCTAATGGCAAGGTTAATAACGGCCTCCTAGAATTGGCCAAACAGGCCAGACGTGATATCAGCGCCATGACTCGGGACGCAGAAGAAAATTATTTCTTGCAAAAAGTAGACGAGCATAAATCAAATCCCTACAAATTCTGGCGAGAACTCAATATATTACTGGGCCGGACCGGTAGGGACCGCCCCAACATAGTCATGCGGCACCACGAGACTGGTACTGATATCAAAGGTTCTGAAGTACCCGAGTATATAAACGAGTTTTTCACGGGAATTGGTGAAAAACTATTCACCTCCCTTGGTGACATCCCCGTCGTACGTACCAATTGTACTCCCACTAATAATGTATATACCCCGACTGAATCTACAACTGTGCATTATTCCTGTGTAATTGATTTATTGAATGACATCAATGTCCACAAGTCTAGCGGGCTGGAGAATATCAGTGCAACTGTACTAAAAGACGCACTACTCATTCTGGCTCCGCAATTGACCTCTATTATTAATACATGTCTCCACCGTGTGTCTTTTCCCAAAGGATGGGCTGCCGCCACTGTGGTTCCCTTGCCCAAATCGGGTGATCTACGAGATGTGGGCAACTGGCGACCTATCTCGCTCCTGCCCATGCCTAGTAAGGTCATGGAACGAATTGTATATCGCGAATTGTATAGTAGGCTGGAGGATAGTAATTTACTTGCTGACTGCCAGTATGGCTTCCGTGCGTCCAGGGGAACGAATGACGCCGTGTTTAGGCTAACAAACGACATCTACCGAGCCAGGGATGACAGGCTCCCCCTGGTGGCGTGTTTCCTGGACGTACGGAAGGCTTTCGATTGTATACATCACTCTGAATTACTAAACCGTATGAGAGATTTAAACCTGCCTGATATTTACTGTGATTGGTTATGCGCCTATCTGTCCAACAGAACCCAGCGTGTTTTATGTAATAATGTGAAATCAAGGGATGCAAAGATTAACTATGGCGTCCCCCAGGGGTCCATCCTGGGCCCCCTACTATTCATATGTTTCATTAATAATCTTCCACATGTCATACGTAAATGTAAAATAATTATGTATGCAGATGACGTGGTCTTTTACACCACTGGTTACGATGTTAAAAATGCGAGCGACACGCTCCAAATCGATGCTAATTCTGTCTTTAACTGGTTTGTCAAAAGCGGTCTGTGTATAAATACGGATAAAACTAAGGTAATAGCCTTCACTCATGTTAAACCAAATCCACTGTCCTATATACCCAGTATAAGCATGGGCACCACTGTATTAAAAACATGTAATCAATATGAGTACCTAGGAGTTATACTAGACAATAATCTAAATTTCGAAAATACAATATGTAAATCAGTAAATAATTGTAATTACCGTAATGTCATGCTGTGCAAAACGCGAGGCAAAATGACTAAGCACACTGCCACTCTTGTTTACAAGCAGACGATACTACCGGTAATGGACTACTGTGGCTTTCTATATAATGGGGTGACTGAAACCCAGCACCGCCGCCTTCAATTAATGCAAAATAAATGTCTGAGAATCTGTCTGAAACTGCCTATCAAACACCATGTCGCGCACCTCCACCGGGATGCCAACATGGACTACCTCGCGGTCAGGTTCGATTTACAACTGTTGTTATTAATACACAAGTACATGTACGGTAGCACGCACGACAATGTGGCTCTAGGTCTGACTTTCCGTGGGGCGGTGGCTGGGGGACGGGTGATGCGTTCCACTGACACCGGCCTATTGGAATACCCATGCTCTAACATGCTTGGCTACCGGAAGAGCCCCTTATACAGAGGCATAGACCTGTGGAATAGCCTGAATACATCGTGCAGGAAGGCAGCCTGTAAAGAGACATTCCGCGCTAAAGCCCTGCAAAAACTGCAGCATCTCTTTAATGAGACGCTGAGAGCTAAAGGCTTAATGCCCCTAGAATGAGAATAACTACACTCATGTCTATGCCTATCGGCTCTGAAGCACGAAACACTTCTGTCTCATAAATAATACCTACCGGTTAACCGCTGCAATATGTATGTATGTATTCATTATGATTCTGAACACGACCTGTATATTGATATGTACTGAGATAAGAAATCTCATTTTGTGGAATGTAAATTGTATTTGAAAATCACTCCGTGAATAAATACATTTATAAACTCAAAAAAAGACGAGGTGATTTAAATAATAAGACCCAGACGGGTAAAATAGCCAAAGTCAACAATGACCTGTTTTTTTTTGGTTTTTTTTTAGCCAATATGGACAAAGAGACACGGGGTGCTGTACACAGGTTGTGGACGGGCTGGTGGGTCACTGCCAGACTATCTCCCTGGTCCGATATGCAGCCGGCGTGGCCGAGCCTGTCTTATATGATGCTGAGTCTAACTATGTATTAGATACCCTACGAGTAACTGAGAGTATGTCAAAATAATCACGGCAAACTGACTGGCGACTTCATAGGATCATAGGGTGGTTATTATTACATAACTCAGTAACCTTTGGTTATGTGTTAGATAGAGTACACTTGGACACGGTTATTCCATATACCCACTGCCCCACAGGGTCAAGACGAGGTGATTTAAATAATAAGACCCAGACGGGTAAAATAGCCAAAGTCAACAATGACCTGTTTTTTTTTTGTTTTTTTTTTTTTTGTTTTTTTAGCCAATATGGACAAAGAGACACGGGGTGCTGTACACAGGTTGTGGACGGGCTGGTGGGTCACTGCCAGACTATCTCCCTGGTCCGATATGCAGCCTGCGTGGCCGAGACTGTCTTATATGATGCTGAGTCTAATTATGTATTAGATGTGCTACGAGTAACTGAGAGTGTGTCAAAATAATCACGGCAAACTGACTGGCGACCTCATAGGTCAGTTATTATTACATAACCTTCGGTTATGTGTTAGATAGAGTGCACTTGGACACGTTTATTCCATGTACCCGCTGCCCCACAGGGTCAACACGAGGTGTTTAAATAATAAGACCCAGACGGGTAAAATAGCCAAGTCAACAATGTCCTGTTTTTTTAGCCAATACGGACAAAGAGAAACGGGGTGCTGTACACAGCTTGTGAACGGGGTGGCGGGTCGCTGCCAGACTATCCCCCTGGTCCGATATGCAGCCGCGGCGTGGCCGAGACTGCCTTATATGATGCTGAGTCTAATTATGTATTAGATGTGCTACGAGTAACTGAGAGTGTGTCAAAATAATCACGGCAAACTGACTGGCGACCTCATAGGTCAGGTATTATTACATAACTCAGTAACCTTCGGTTATGTGTCAGATAGAGTACACCTGGACATGGTTATTCCATATACTCACTACCCCACAGGGTCAAGACGAGGTGATTAAGTAATAAGATCCCAGACGGGGGGTAAAATAGCCAAGGCAACAATGTCCTGTTTTTAGCCAATATGGACAAAGAGACACAGGGGGTGCTGGGAGTTGGCGACAAGGGGCAAGACGGGCAAGACTACTTCTCAAAATAGTCAATGACAATGGCCAAGACCTAGTTCTTAAATTCGACAAGACCCATTGGTATCTCTTATATTCGACAAGTGTCACATGTGCCCCGTCTGTAGTCCTAATATAGAATTTCTAAAAAAAAAAAAAAATAAAAAAAATAAAAAATAAAAAAAGTAAATTTTCTGCACCGTGTGACAACGACCGATCAGCTACCAACCTATTTTTGGTTATTTTTCTATTCAGTTTTTGATCAGCGCACTTTATTATCGTGGTTTTTTTTTAAAATTTTTTAATCATAAATAATATGTAGACTTGGAAAAAAAAAGAGAGCTGACATGTCGCTGTTTTGTCACTAAACCCAAAGACCCACCCACCCCGTAGGAAGGGTAGACGTTTGTGAACGTTCCCTTAGGTCTCTATTCTTTATTTATTGTGTGGCCCCTAAAGAGGGGCCAACCAACTGACACTGTCAGTTGGTTAGTAGATGCTACTCAACATGGGCGTAATTAATTACACCTAGTGTTGAGAAACAACATGCCTGAGCTCAAAAGGCCCCCGTTGGATGGGGGCCCTTGTGGCACAACGAGTTGATTCGTTTTTCAGATTACCGACTCGGCGAGAGTTTCTGCCTATGTATCTTTTATAAAGCCTTAGATATGGTGTGGTATTTTTCATCTCGCTATAGTTTAGTTGGTATTCGAAGAAACTGCCTCATTTCTATCAGAAATACACAATATTGAATTGTTTTTTATATTTTAATATATTCAGAAGCACACTTTGTTGCCTATATAGCTCATTATGCGTTGAAATGTTCGCGAGCATCGTAGGAATGTACAAATCCCCTATTGTGGCGCCATCTGACGAAAGAGCAAGGAACTATACGTGACCTGAACCCCGCCCTCAGCGCGTTCGTTATTCGCATCTTTGACAGCGACTAAGAGACGCTCAAACTGTCTCTTATTTAGTTTGAACTTATCACAAATTTGTCTTTGATAGGTCGTAGATCGACTTCTGACTTTTTAGTTAGAATAAAAAAACAAGTGACGCCGCCACAGACCCGCGCATTAACGCGCTCCGCCGTCTTCAGAGGGCTGAGTCTATAGTACAGTAGATTCTACTGTGTACTTACACTAACAGTGCTACATATACATACCTGAGTCATAAGTGGGTTTTTTTTTGTTGTTTTTTAGGGGAAAAAAAGTGATCTACTCACCCAAACCGCTATTAGTAGGTAACCTGTATGACCCATACCGCAAACATCTGCCTCGTGACTGATAGTGTACCGGTGGTGAAGTGCTGTTGCAAGAACAATTGAGGCTCTTTATATAGCTGAGAGAGCGAATGGACTAATCTTGTTTTCACCTTGAGCCCCACCCTATTCCAGAGAGGGTATCAAAAATCGCATGTACACGTATATGGGCTTATAGCTGGTGAATAGATAAGGCGGGGCACCTGTGTATACTAAGACTCCAGGGGGCGTTTTAACGACAGGTGTGACGCGCCAGCCCGTGGAGGGAGCTTTTTTGTTTTTCACCTAGAGAGCGTATACAAAGCCTACAGGGGGTGATTAACGCCAGGTGTGACGCGCCAGCCAGTGGCCGGATCACCTCATCTTCTAAGCTTTTGTTTTCACCTAGAGAGGGGATCGAGAGTGTATACAAAAAAACTACAGGGGATGTTTAACGCGGCCAGCTGCCTACATGCTATAGCCTAAGCCTGTTTTCAGCTAGAGAGGGATCTACATCACCTAAGCCCTTTTCCACCCTTAAATCGATCTGATAATTACCATAAAGAAGAGTAATGCACGTTACATGTATATGGGCTTATAGCTGAGTAAGAGCTTAAGATGCTAGTCAACTGTGTATGCAAAAAAACTACAGGGGGTGTCTAAAGTCGATTGTCATGCGCCAGCGGGCGGACAGAAGTCTGCCACTCTAGCTGTGACTACAAGCGCGTGCGTGTGGTAGACAGCTTAAATCAAACACGAGTTAAGCTCCTTATAGCTTCCTACTGTCTGCGGATTCGAGTCTTTTGTTTTTTTCATGTATTTCCTCGGAGGGTCGAACAGGATTAAAGATGTAACGAACCCGCACCTACACAGGTAGACAGCCGGTCGCCTTCCTAGTGAGAGTTTTCCTCCTGAGTTAAGAAGCTTATCTCGGAGCCTAGTACATAAGCGAGAGTGAAACATGAGTCCCACACACTTCTTCAACCACCTTCAGCATGGCGTCATCAGGAATCACTCTACGTTCTACCGAATGTGAGCAATCCCAACACTACTACAGAGCCGCGACAACACCACATGAGGAGACGTCCATGTTTACTGATGAGTCAACAAGTAGCAAGGTGGAGGTTGGTTTTTATCAAGATTCGTACGGGTGGCTGGAAAGTGTGAGGGCTACTTCTGCAGCTAATGCTGCTGCTCGTGCAAAACGTGAAGCTCGTATCGCTGTTCGTGCTACACATGCTGCATACGAAGTTGCCAATGCTGCTAACAACGTTGCTGTTACTCTCGCCGCTGCTGCTCGTGCTGCTAATCTTTTTGCTACTGTTTCCGCTCTTGCTACCGATGCTGCGGCTACTGATGCTGCAACGTCTGCTAAAAGTGTCGCTGTTGCGGCTGCTGCTAGGGCTAATGCTATTAATGCTTGTACAGCTGCTAAAAAAATAGCCTGTTTTGCTTATGCTAGTCGCAGTGTCGCTGTTACGGCTATGACTGATGCCCATGATGCTAAGTTACGGGCTTTTGCTTTTGCTGAAGATGCTGTTGATGCTCAAGATGTTGCTGCTGCTGCTGCTACTGCTGCTGATGATGCTGCTGCTGCTGCGGCTGATGCTCTAGACACCTATGACGCTGCTGCTCTAGACACCTATGACGCTGCTGCTGCTGCTGCTGCTGATGATGCTGCTGCCGCTGCTCTAGACACCTATGACGCGGCTGCTGCTGCTTTTGCTGAAGATACTGTTGATGCTGCTGCTGCTACTGCTGCTGCCGCTGCTGCTACTGCTGCTGCCACTGCTCTAGACACCTATGACGCTCCTGCTACTCCTGCTCTAGACACCTATGATGCTGCTGCTGCTGCTGCTGCCACTGCTCTAGACACCTATGACACTCCTGCTACTCCTGCTCTAGACACCTATGATGCTGCTGCTGCTGCTGCTGCTGCTGAAGATGCTGCTGCTGCTGCTGCACTAGTCATCTATGACGTGGCTGCTGCTCTAGACACTTATGACGCGGCTGCTGCTGCTGCTGCTGCTCTAGACACCTATGACTGAAAACATAGTAGGCGTTATTTACAAACACTGCTGTTACCTATGCCTAAACTTAGTAGGTCTTATTTACAAACAAGAGAGCCACGTGGTGTTGTTTACAAACAAAGAGAGCCACGTGGTGTTGTTTACAAACAAAGATAGTCACGTGATGTTGTTGTGGTCTATCATGTCAATGAAGGGGTCGCGTGATCAAGGGGGCGCGGCCTATTATGCAAATGAGGGGGTCACGTGACCAAATGGCGACCTCTGATTGGCTGGTGATCAAGAGGGCGTGGCTTATTATGCAAATGAAAGGGTCACGTGATCAAGGGGGCGTGGCCTATTATGCAAATGAGGGGGTCACGTGACCAAATGGTGGCCTCTGATTGGCTGGTGATCAAGGGGGCGTAACCTATTACGTAATTATGCAAATGAGGGGGCGTGGCCTATTACGTAATTATGCAAATGAGGGGGTCACGTGACCAAATGGAGGCCTCTGATTGGCTGCAGGTCGATTGAGTAATAAACAGTACTTAACTATAGTCCCGTTCCGATACATACTATACTACTGGTCGGTAGGTCGGAATTCTTTTTTTAACTCTTTTTTTTTTAACATGAAAGTACTAGCCAACCTCTCCGAAGACCCAAAAGTTGACCAAAAAAGGGTAAAAATACAAAAATGTCTTCAAAATTGCATATTAAAACGTCGGGTCGGCCCTATTTTGATAGGGTCGGTCGGATGACCTGAAACAAACCTTCTTTTTTTGGCCTTATAATTCACTTGTGAAGGACTACACTAATCACTGTCACACAGTGGAAGCTTAAGAAGGCCTATAACCTCACCATGTCCCAGTATTAACCTTGGGCTGTTCAAAGTTGTTTACGGCCACATCGTCGCTACTCTCGCCGGGGTCAGATACACACACATAATTAATGTTATACATCAAGTGTGTGTGTGTGTGTGTGTGTGTGTGTGTGTGTGTGTGTGCATGTGTGTACATACATATACAGACGATTTGGATAATTAGTGATCAGATAAATAGATAAGGCCACTCAAAAAAAAGTGGTTTCTCTTCACCAATGTCTGAAAAATCTGACGAGGGAGGCTTGTTTTTATTTGTGTTTTTTTTTTAAATCCGCGGGCTAAAATGTATAGGATGAAATACATTTTTAGTGACCGAAATTCACATCTCAGTAGTTGAGAATTCATTGATGGCGCAATGGCAAATCCAATTCATGTGAGACGTAGTCAAATTACCTGCAGGAATATAGGTGACAAAACCTATACTTTCACCCCAAAGTGACCTGCAGTAAACACCTATTTGCATGTACATAGCAAGCACAACCTACATAATACTAATGATATTTCAATCGGGCAGAATCACATCTTTCTAATGGGGGGTTTGCTGTTTCTATATCTTCATTACTCTGACCTCTAAGGACTTGTAAAGATTAGCATATTTCGTCAGAGAATCGCCGTTTTCACAGGTGCGCTGCGCTTATGGGCGGTACCTACTTAAGTTAAAGGGTCTGTGGTGAGGAAGTACATCTTTTTTAACAACTGTGGGAAGGGGGGGGGGGGCATACAAAGTTAGCATCTCTTGGGAGGGCAAATAAAAATTAGCCCTTTTTCAGCAAAAGCGCATGAATAAAACTGCGCACACTAACGATATTTGTGTGTGTGTGGAAGGGGGGGGGGGTATAAAGGGAAGAAAGGGGGGAGGGGCGTAGTTCACAGCCACCCCCTCCTCCCTTGGTCTAAAAGTGGTTCTTCCCTAATTGGTAGTGTACTGTATACAGAACACAGACGGCGGGAGCTTGTTGATCCGCCGCAGTGAGGGGCGGTGTAAATTACCTGACCGCAATTATATCATTGAGACACATTTCCAAGAAATGTAAGGTCATAGTCACAGATGAGGGCCTTGCAATTGTGAGTTATTTTAGGCCTGTGTATGTGGCACGGTCTGCTTGAGGAAGGATGAGAGAGCCCCCAACTGGAGCCCCTATAAAGCCACCCCCCCCCCCCCACCATCACCACAGGGCACCCCCACCCCATCCCTCAATACCATCACCATCCCACCATCTTGAAATTCACTTCCTATAAGTTTCTTCTATACAGTGGCGCGGAACAGGGGGGGCCAGGGGGCCGAGGCCCCCCACATTTAAAGATGGGGGGGGGGGCAAAGTTGTTTTGGCCCCCCCAGCTATTGGGAAACAAACTCAGAAACCCCTAGAAAACGCTAATCTCATGATAAAATTCCTAAATTTTCTCAAATGACAAGCTCAAACCCCATCAGAACATTCTCAAAAATTTCTAAAGATCATTCAAACTACTCTGAATGCGCCAAATTCCTAAATTTTCCAGGGGCCTGCGGCCCCAAGACCCCTATTTATGACTCCCTCCAACCTACACCCATTGGGTTTTGGGACCTGCCCCCCCTAACTTTATCCACCTTCCGCCGCCCCTGCTATAAAGTATAGTGATGTAACGACAAGTTTCTGGGAAGGGGTGGTGGTGATGGGTCCTTCAAAGGCTTTGGAAAAGGCTTATATCACAGTATAGGAGGAATCCTTTAACAACATTACTTCTCCCACCATAACAGGTTGAAATACATTTTCCATAGTATCTTCTATGAAGTGTAGAAATCTTTAACTAGTTTAAAAAAAAGCAATGCCCCTACACTACAGTAGCCTACATGCAAAAATGCACAGATCTTAAGTTTTATTCTGACATTTCTTTCTCTTTTTTATAAGAAAAAAACCAACAAAATCAATATTTTATTATTATCTAACCATACCCATCCGACAGCACTGATCGTAGGAGAGCCCTCTGTACAACATCGACGTTATATCAGGCCATCTCTTTTTTAATAACTTGGATTACGGGCCCTTGGAGAAAATATTTTGGAAGGTGAGAGGGAAAAAAGCTGCTCTTCAGGGGGAGCGGGGTTTTGTCGTTTGGAGGCAGAGGAAAAAAATACACGGAAAAGCCTTCTTTTGGCTATAAAATGAAGGTATATTGAGAAACATTCCCAATTTTGAAGGTCTACTTTTGGGTATTTGCTGGTCAGCATGTATCTTTAAAAAATTGGGGTTAAATTCTCAAAAATACCAGCGGGCCCCTGTAATTTTTATTTTTTTTACAAAATGCCAAAAATCCCATCGGCGGATCCGTAATCCAAGTTATCAGAATAAAAGCCGCTCAAAAAAAGGTGGTTTCTCATCACCAAGCTGTGGGCTGACACATCCGGGCTCCCACTGGTAGCCCTGGACAAAACGGACCATAACCCAGGTATGGGCAAGCCCAGCTCGCCCAAGTAAAACACATATATGGGCCCCAGGGACTAATACTGTCCGGGGGAATATATATAGGGAAATTTAGACTTTTCGCGGTAAATTTTTATATTTTACACAGAGAAAAGAAGTAGAATCACGGTGACTCTCGACTTGATCACTTAGGAAACTCTCCCCAGGACTCTAAAGTGACTCCGTAACATTAGCAGAACTCTATAATAACTTTATAATGACTCCTATTCTAAGACCCCCAAATGATTGGGAGTCACTTTAGAGTTGTGGGGACGGTTACCTCAGTGATCGAGTCCAGACTTCTATATGGGGGTCACCGTGATTCTACTTCTTCTCTGTATGTAGTAATTTGGGGTTTATTGATACCCAAAAGTGTTTTAATTAAGTTATTCCTAGCTGACTGCATTGCTGACAGCATAAGCTTTAATTTGATGCAACAATTCCCAATAGTGTGTCAACAATTTTTAAGAAATGTAATGAGTGTCATGTTTTGAGAATGTCATTTGCATTCCTGATGTATTGAAAATGACTACCGGTAACACAAGGATCTATCTGCATATCTACGTTGTATTTACTGTATTAGACATCAATCGGCCATGGCATTGATAGTACTTCTCAACTACATGTACATGTGTATACCAACAGTAGAAATGAACTCTTTTATTATATATTGTACATTATGTGTAGATATAACAAAGTTCTCATCAGATCTTACAATTCTGCTAGAACGTGATCATACTTCGTGAGATATATCAATGAAGCTATTTATTAGCCCTTTAAGGATACCTTTGGTCTTCATGAATGCATCATGCCCTAGGTCGTCATAATGCATGAATACAGCCCTGGCGAGTAACTCGCCAGGGCCGACCCTATGGGGTTAATACACTCCCGAAGGATTGGCATGATGCACCAATGCAGCCCTGGTGAGTTACTCGCCATGGCTGCTTTGGTGCATCATGACGACAAATGCCACCTTTAAGCGACATGCCGTCCTTAATGAATTAAGACTAATTAATGTCTTTCAGAAGTTGAGTGAATCTTGTCGTTGTTTGAGCTGCAAGGCGTCTATGCCTTCCCCTGCCGTGTTGCGCGTCCAGAATGAGCTGTCAGAGTCCGAGCCCAGCACCTCAACCCGCACCACGCCCACCTACAGGTACAAGGGAACAGTCAGTTTGTATCAACATGGGGGGGGGGGGGGTCAGTTTGTATCAACATGGGGGGGGGGGTCAGTTTGTATCAACATGGGGGGGGGGGGTCAGTTTGTATCAACATGGGGGGGGGGGGGGTCAGTTTGTATCAACATGGGGGGGAGGGGGTCAGTTTGTATCAACATGGGGGGGGGGGGGGCTGTCATAGGCTGAGCCGCCCACCACTGGAAAGATGAGAAATGGGTGAAATTTTCTCTCCTAACCCTTAAAAAGATACAGAAGAAAAAAAATACAGCCTACCTCTGTGTCCTGGTTTTCCTTGTGAGTTGCCACAAACAGCACGAGCCACAGCAGCACGACGACATAGACGGCGACCACCACGGCCCAGGAGAGCGGCTCAGGGACGGACCAGCCCGGGGAGGCGGCCACCACCAGGCCCAGCACCTGCAGCAGCAGCAGGCAGCCATTGGACGCCACCTACAGGGTAGACATGGTCATGTATTACATATATTATATAGTGGTACATTGGCGGGGGGGGGGGGGGGTAGACATGGGCATGTATTACATGTATTATATAGTGGTACATGGGGGGTAGACATGGCCATGTATTACATGTATTGTATAGTGGTACGTACATGGGGGGGTATACATGGTCATGTATTACATGTATTATATAGTGGTACATGGGGGGGGGGGGGGTAGACATGGTCATGTATTACATGTATTATGTAGTGGTACATGGGGGGTAGACATGGGCATGTATTACATGTATTATATAGTGGTACATGGGGGGGGGGTAGACATGGTCATGTATTACATGTATTATATAGTGGTACATGTGGGGGGGGGGTAGACATGGGCATGTATTACATGTATTATATAGTGGTACATGGGGGGGGGTAGACATGGGCATGTATTATATATATTATATAGTGGTACATTGGGGGGGGGGGTAGACATGGGCATGTACTACATATATTATATAGTGGTACATGGGGGGGGGGGTAGACATGGTCATGTATTACATGTATTATATAGTGGTACATGGGTGGGGGGGTAGACATGGGCATGTATTACAGGTATTATATAGTGGTACATGGGGGGTAGACATGGTCATGTATTACATGTATTATATAGTGGTACATGGGGGGGGGGGTAGACATGGGCATGTATTACATGTATTATATAGTGGTACATGGGGGGGGGGGTAGACATGGGCATGTATTACATGTATTATATATTGGTGCATGGGTGGGGGTAGACATGGTCATGTATTACATGTATTATATAGTGGTGCATGGGGGGGGGTAGACATGGGCATGTATTACATGTATTATATAGTGGTACATGGGGGGGGGTAGACATGGGCATGTATTACATGTATTATATAGTGGTACATGGGGGGGGGTAGACATGGTCATGTATTACATGTATTATATAGTGGTGCATGGGGGGGGGGTAGACATGGGCATGTATTACATGTATTATATAGTGGTACATGGGGGGGGGTAGACATGGTCATGTATTACATGTATTATATAGTGGTGCATGGGGGGGGGTAGACATGGCCATGTATTACATGTATCATATAGTGGTACATGGGGGGGGGTAGACATGGTCATGTACTACATGTATTATATAATGGTACATGGGGGGGCACTACCCCCAGCACCTGCAGCAGCAGCAAGCAGCCATTGGACTCCACCTACAATTCAATTTCGATTTAATTTAAATTTCAAGGGTACATTGTCTTCATGGTATGTGGTGACATATTTATTTAGCTGTACACAAATCATAACTTGAGTGTACATCCAATCCCGTTGTCCTTGTTCTACATTTACGGAACATATTTACTTGCATTCTTATCATAATACTATTAATAGCATCAGCATATATGAGACACAGGTCAGTGGGGCACTTGAAAAATTGATCATGTTTAGACTGCCTCTTTCCCTGCAACTAGCGCAAAATTGAACCAGACTCTGATATTGATGGACATTTTTAAAAGATCGGAAATGATGTCATTTATGCACGCCATCACATTTTGAAACACATTTGGAGCCCACTTGATACGTGTAGTGAAAAAGAGGAAAATATTTGAACATCACTGTGCCAATTAGTACCGTGACACCATAATGGTACATAACCCTGTACAGGGGGCATAGTGTAATAATGCTACATAACCCTGTAAGGGTGGCATAGTGCCATAATGCTACATAACCCTGTAAGAGCAGCGTAGTGCTATAATGCTACATAACCCTGTAAGGGCAGCATAGTGCTATAATGCTACATAACCCTGTAAGGGTGGCATAATGCTATAATGCTACATAACCCTGTAAGAGCAGCGTAGTGCTATAATGCTACATAACCATGTAAGGGCAGCGTAGTGCTATGATGCTAGCTACATAACATTGTAAAAATGGGGGTACCTATGCTGTAATAGCGAATGCAGAGGCTTGTATATTTTTCTAAATTCTCCTCACTTATGGGAAAGCCCCATTTATGCATATACATTCATGCATCAGTCGCAAGGCCATTTGATCAGGGTTCCCACAAAAATTTCAGGTTGAAAGTCCATGACATTTCCATGACAAAAATCTCAATACTCCATGACATTCTTATGGGGGTCAGGGAATTTGACCCTTGAGAAAATTTCTAAAAATCTAAAAAGCAATGGTACATTCTAGGAGATTTTGTAATATCAATTCCACAATTTTCATATTCCATTACATTCCATGACGCATGGCAATTTTTTTTACACAAAATTCCATGACATTCCATACAGTTTTCAAATTCAATGACATTCTATGACCTTCCATGAGATGTGGGAACCCTGTTGATACTTGTCATGTGGAAAAGGCACGCTTTGAGATACATTTTTTTAAATTTAGAGGGTCTTGGCTAATTCATTATTTTTATTTTCTTTTTGGAGGGGGTGGGGGTTCTCAACACGTTTAGCCCCCCCCCCTTCCATTGTCCACAGCAATTCCACTTTACCGCGCGCACGGTAACTTTTGTCGAATAATATAGGAATGTTTGCAACATTGTTAAACCTCCAGTGCCCTTATAACGTTATTCTATGTAGTTTAAAGTTACGTAATTCACACCTATATATAACGTTCATTGGACGTTACCCCGTATAAATGTGTTTACTAGGTATATAAATACGGCTAAGTACCTGCCACTTTTAAGTATTGCGCAGAAAATACTCCCCCTCTCGACTAATCCTCTAGTTGTATCACATCTATTTCTATTATTGTTGTTATTACATAAAGGAGTTGAGTAACATATGGGCCGGTGTACCAGATACGAGACAGACATGGGCAGGATATAGGACGCTTTACCTAGAAAGATATTAAAGTCCCGGGGGGCCACTCCCTCAGTATTGCTGACTATGTGTGAACACGATTCCAAGGGAAAGGTTATGTTTTTGGACCCTATGCAAGCGTCTGCGAGGGCCCTTAAATAGGGGTGCTTTCTAGGCAATTTTGGAGGAAAAGGGGTATCTTTTAAGGCTGAAACTCTCAAATAAAACAATAATCCACTTTTTTCAACGTTAAAGATACATATCTTATTATAGGGTAAGGGTAAGCCCTACCTTTTGCAGGCTAATGTTTTTTATACACACTTCATAAGGGTATTAATCCTCGGTCCCCCTAAATTAGAATATGCATTTTTGCTCATTTTCCAGTGAATGGGTGCTATTTTGTAAAATTACCTTCCGTGATAAGGGTCCTAAATTTGAGGTGGTGTTCACACATAGTTACTATAGAAAAGGTAGGGAGTGCCCCCCCCCCCCCCCCCGGATTAAAGTATAGGATTACAGATACTATAGCAGGGGTACTGTACTAGTACTACTCGGGTCACGTCCTCTGCAATAACTGGCATGTGGATGCAGAGGGGTCACCCCTCAGGTCGGAAAGTCGCCGAAATTAAGGGTCCAGGTCAAAAAGTCGGTTTTTTGAACCCTCTAATCTGTCGTTAATTTTGTAAGAAAGTCGTCAGGTCACGTGCCTTAGGTCGAAAGTCACCTTCAAAACGGCCCAGATCGCCAGGTCGCCATATACCCAACTGGAGCCACCGCCATCCACATTGGAAAAAATCTACCTTGGATTTGGTCAGTTTGAACTGACAAAAAGTGTCTCACCCACCCCAGAATGTGAGCTCCCATGGGTTTTACACTGAATGGCAAAGTTGTCTACAGTGAGAAAAGGATGATAGTTTTTGGACAGGTGTATTTTGATTAAAAAATATCAGGGGGTTCCTTTAGGGCTAGAAGAATGTCTTGGCTATAACGTGATATGATCATATAGCTGAAATTCCTTTTGGTTTGGCAGTACCATGCCAACATGTAGAACAAAGCACAGAAACGGCCCTTTTCGCGGCTCTGAGCGGTGTAGGTAAACTCCCTACCAATTACCAATAAGGTAGGCTGAGGGAGGCCTTTTTTTTTTAGCTCAGGAAACCTATTTTTGTATGAACCTGAACTATTCGGGTATGTACTATAAGCATTTGATGGATTTCATATTTTTCACCTTGATGCATTGAATGAGTACCGTGTACGCATGTCAGGGATGAAATTGACCAATCTCAAAAAAACTTGAAATGTTCCAATTGAAGCCTCTGAAAAAAAGGTCCTTCATAGTTTCAAAAAAACTTGAAATCAGGGAAAAACTCGAAAAATTTCATCCCTGAATGTCATGTTTCCTGACAAATAAAGATTATTAATGTTTAAAAAAAAGGCAGGGCTGCATACATGCATAATGAAGATAAATGACATGATGCATTGAATCAGTATGTGGCCCTTGAAGGGTTGATTGCATTTTCATTTCGGCGGTCATTCTTTACAAGTTAAATCGATCAATCTGGAGTGTAAACGTGTTCACGGCGTAGTGTTGAACGTTATACAGGCACCATCCAGTCTCCGACTTCCATTCCAACACAGCTGTCCCTTCCCTGCATGCGTATAATTCATATGACAGAAGGTAGGTTATATTCAATTGATACCTTTACATATTTGTGCCACCATATTTGCGCCATCAAACTGACGCAAGTATTGGTCAATACACATCCAACTACAGACATGTAATTCTTTCTTTTTTAAATTTTAGATTTGATTAAAAAAAGATTATTCAATATGCATCATCTAGATTAAAGGGGCATCTAAGATACATGTAGCTGGGGCTACACTGTAATGAGCGCAAATACGTGCTAGCTCTCCTAGGTGCGCGCACAAACATTAAAAAAGCGCAATCTTAATTAAGACATCTTAAAATGTCTTAATGTATACTGGCCCGCCCTGCAAGTATGTTTGCCTTTATAGTATGTACCCTGCACCCAGCTGAGACAATATAAACATCTAAAAGGAAAGAAAAGGAAGAAAAAAAACGGGGGTTCGGGGGCAGAGCCCCCCATTACATACTTGTTAACTAGCCTATCCTACCATGGACTGTGTAGGCACATCACTACTAGTGGCACCGTCTTCATTTGGTTAGAAACATTTTTAAGATAGGATTAAGATAGGTTAGGATAATTAAAAAGATCTTAAATCTGTGTGGCGCCCTCTAGGGAGTAGTGTCAGAATTAATTTAAGACAATTAAGACCATCTTAATTCTTAGGTTAAGATTGCACTCTTAACGTTTGTATGTGCACCGTGGTTTGATTGATTGATTGATTGGGTTGTTTAACGTCCAAGTGTACTTTGACGCCTGGGACATATCTCAAGTTGGCAAGGAGTCATCCACAAATAGTGGTAGTCTGCCTTGCAGTAGTAGGACAGGTATTTATATGCTGCATGCCCAATACAGCAGTGACTGAATCTATGGATGATCGAATCTATGAAATGAATGACCGCATCTATGAGGTGAGGGAGAAAACCGCTACCGGGGCACGTCCCCTACTCTTTTCGAAGGATAGCAAGTGTTCTTTTATTTGCCTGGTCCTACCCACCTGGGCTAGTACCATAGTAGGCAGGGCCAGACAAACCACGGCCTTTGATATCTCAGACGTGGTTCACTGAGGAGGAATCCCATGCCAGACCACCAGCAAGAAGGCCCGTGCCCGTGCATATGGGCAGCGGTTGCCAAACAGCTTACGTGACTGATCACAGCAGTAAGGCACGAGACCCCTCAAGTTTTGTCGCCTTTTACGAATCCGGTATGCCCATTGGTATTATGGAAGGCTCCCGATGAAGTTATTCTACTCCTTCATGCCCCCATCATGAAGGTCCCCACCAACACAGGGGGAACCGTGGAGAACTAGCCTGGGTGTGTGTAATGAACACCTAAACTATAAATGTATTGGGTGGGAAGACAGCCTGCTTTATGACCAAGGCTATCCAAGGGGGTGTAGATGGGTCCCACCCCACAAGGTCGAAAAGTCGCCGAAATTAAGGAGTCCAGGTCACAAAGTCGCTTTTTTGGACCCTTTATTCTATGGTCATTTTTAAACAAAAGTCTTTAAATCGTTTCATTATTGCCTTAGGCCGAAAGTCGCCTCCAAAACGGCCCATCTGCAGTCACATCCAACGTCTATAGATCCACCTGGTAGGATCATAGAGGCAGACCGCGGCTCACAGACTCTGACTGGTGTCCCATGCACAAGGCACGGGACAGGGGGCTGATGAATATATCCCCACTTAGAAATCCCCCAAAATGAGCCCCACAAAACTGTGTCAAGCTGGGAATATTGTTTGGTAAGTTTCCAAGAACCAGCTTATACCCAGAAATCATACTTTCTACGAAAATTGCGAAATAAAGATGACACGCCGTCAGTGCAGCATGGGTTTGTACAAGTTGTAGGACCAAACCAGAGCTAGCCGCCTTGGTCGGATCCCTCGGATGCTCCAAGATGCGTTGACCTCAATAGTTACTCGGCGTCATGTTGGAGTCTTTGGTTAAACAACAGCTAGGGTATTAGTCTCGGTAGAAAACTACAATTAACTGCTGTCTTATTATATTGTTTCTTCATTGTTATACCGAGAATAGAGCGGTAAATCATACCCGGGTTGTTTCTGCTAATGATGGCCGAATCGGCACCAAAGGCGTTATTGCTCTCTATGTTAAAGCTGTGGGAGCTCGGTACTCCATGCCCCCATGGAGTATAAGGGGCAGCCATACTCTCACCTTTGTGGATTTTCTTCGTTTTGAGACAGTAGTGTCATAGAATAAACACAAACCCTTCTAATTTACATACATGTACATCTTTTTTCTTCTTCTTTTTATTTTATTTTTATTTTTTTTTGGGGGGGGGGTATCCAATCTAATAAAATATAATAAGATTGTTTTCCGTTCAGGCAGGAAGATCCATTGCTGGAGAGCCAAAAAAGGTCTCAGAAAAAGTGTCTCACAGCACTTTCCAAGAATTCTCCCATTGACTTATTCTCGAAAATGTCTCACCGAACCGTGGCATAACACCCACGGTCAATAACCTTCATTTATGTACATGTACAGGGGTAGACACTAATTTTCTTGGCTGTGGGCCACCCGGGCCCGTAGCTCAAGAAATCTATGGGCCCGATATTTTTGCTGTGGGCCAGGGAACAACTTTTACTTTTTTCCAAGAAGAAAATCATATACATTTTTTATCTATCTGTGTTAAAGTGAAACCAAATGGCTTCATTTGCTCACATCGTTATCTTTCAAATGACATATTACATAACTATACTTCAGGATATCAGGACATTGACTATATGTACTGATATTCTACCGTAAATTCAATACATAACCCCCCCCCCCATCCCCCCCAGTCCTAAAATAAATAGGCCAAGTCCATGTGACCATGGAAAGGCCCACGTTCTTTCATCCACCCCTGTGAAACACCCAAGCCCATGGCATGGAAATTAGTTTTTCAAGAATCCCGGTTCACATTTGCAACTAGATCTACAGGCTCCTATATCTGCTTTAGAGTGTTCCTCTATATGAGATATCAGAGATGATCTTTCAAAGACCTATATTCAAGGGAATGGGATATGGTATACATAAATTAGTCGAGGCGACTCCATTCACGATAGTTCATGTGAGTGGAGTCGGCCTTCGACTAACATTAATAGTCGCCAATGAGTATCTATAGCACATCTGTGTATAAAAGAAATAATTGTGCAATACATGCAACAAACTGATAAATGCTGGAATCATTAGTCAACTTTGCTATTGCCAAAATTATTTCAGTCACAATTATGTATTCATCGATTTTGAACTGATAAAATTGATGCTCAGTGAAAACTATTACCAAATGATATGTCACAAAACTTTGCCAGGTACAACTCCCCAGGCACCCTAAGCTTTCCATGCCGTGAGAATTGGCATAAGGCCAAAAAACAAGAAGGTATGTTTCAGGTAACATGGCAAAAAAAGGTTGAATTCTTTTTTTTTACCGTATTTTTAAACATGAAAATACTACCCAGCCTCTCTGAAGACCCTAAAATTGACCAAAAAAGGGTAAAAATACGAAAATTTCTTCAAAATTGCTTAAAAAAACATAGGGTCGGCCCTGTTTTGATATCATAGGGTCAGTCGGGTGACCTGAAACAGACCCTTTTCTTTTTGGCCCTATTTATGTTTCGGTTTGCTCCAGCCAAACTCCATAAGACATTTTTCGTTCAGACAGGAATATTCATTGCTGGTGAGCAAAAAAAGGTCCCACCGCACTTTCCAAGAATTCTCTCATTGACTTATTTTCAAAAAACGTCTCGCTGAACCAGCGCAGAATACTCAAGATCAATAACCTTCATATATACACATGTATATATGATCAGGACATTGACTATATGTACTAATATTCTACTGTAAATTCAATACATAACCCCCTACAGTCCTAAACTAAATAGGCCAAGTACATGTGACCATGGAAAGGCCTATGTTCTTTCATCCACCCCTGTGCGACACCCAAGCCCATGGCATGGGAATTTATTTTTCAAAAATACCGGTTCACATTTGTAACTAGATCTACAGGCTCCTATGTCTGCTTGACAGTCTTACAAAAGACTTTCTATAGATTTGCTTTAGTCATTGAAATCCATATAATGCATTTGAAATGTGGTGCAAAAAGGACTCAATTTGGTTTGTCATTAATTCAGTATTCTGTTGGGAATGCATTGAATGCGCTGGGTTGGGTGCAGTCCAGACCTTCTATAGCAAATCCAGACCTTCTTTAGCAAATGCCATAGAGTGTACGATCGATCTATGTGCAGACTGGGTGAATGAGGCTATAGACAGCACAAGCCCTTAAAAAGATAGGTTGAGTCTGGTATTAAAGCCATAAATACTACAACGATTAAGCTTTACTTAAAAGGCCACTTATTTCTTTAATGTTCCCTAAAACTAGAGTGCACATAGGTTAAGTTCAGATAGGTGAAAAAAAAAGATAAAGGTGTGTTTCAGGCTACATGGTCCAAAAAAATAGGGTAGGTAGGTGGTTTTTTTTAAAATAATTTGTTTTTAATGTTTAAATCCCCCCCCTCAGGAGGGGTCCAAAAGTTTTTTGCCCCCCCCCCTCTTCAAGGGGTCCAAACCCCCCCCCCCCCCCCAAATCCACCAACCCCCATCCGTTGTTAAAAAAATACCACTCCCTAAGGATCCCAGTTCTTTGATACAGGTCAATTACATTAGATGTTTTCAAGCTATTGGGCTGATTAAATAGAAACAAAGAAGGTAATAAGTCCACCTCTTGTATATTGTTCCTGGTCCCTATTTCTTCTTCCTTAACCCTTTAAGGACGGCATGATACCTTAATGCGTCATGCCTTGGTTGTCATGATGCATGAATGAAGCCCTGGAGAGTAACTCGACAGTGTTGCATTCAAGCATCATGCCGAGCATACAGGGTTGAGACACTCCTCAATGTTCGTCATGATGCACCAATGCAGCACCGTCGAGTTACTCGCCGGGGTTCATTGGTGCATCATTATGACAAATGCCATCTTTTAGCGACATGCAACCCTTAAACTTAAAGGGGTAAGAGAGGCAGATGAATAATGTATACGTTTACTTCCTATATCAAACATCATAGAGGACTTTACTATGGTAGTATCTACCCTTGGCAAAGTAGTTTCTATACAGTTTTATATTCTTGTTAAAATTTCCTGAAGTTACACAATTATTTAGGGCACTGAAGTCAGTTGAGCTTCTTTTCTCCTGACACAAAATTTGCTAAAATCTTGAAAAATATGAATATGGCACAACCTTTTTTGGCCGAGACAGAACATGCATGTTTCAGGCTACATGATCTGAAGATCTAGAGTGTAGGTAGATCAGATTTAAACGTAGGCTTCAAAAGTTTCGAATTCCTGGGTCTGCCCCTCGGACAGTAACGCATCTTTTTTGGCCTAGTTACTGGATTCAACCCCAGCTGGACCCCCTCCCCCTACCAAGAAAAAAGAGAAAAAAGAAACTTCCAGGACTCATAAAGGATTTATGAGACACTCATGACATGCAGCCTACGTGCTTGACTTGTCATCATGTCATCATCTTGACCTTGGACTCCGTAGTGGGAAGGGGGGGGGGGGTATCAGGGGCAAACCATCCCATTTGAGGGAAAATCGAAGCTGTGCAGACCAAAATATCTTAAGTGGGAGTGGGGGGCTGGGGGTCGGTATCCCTGGCACACAGATAATCTAAATGCCCCGGCTCTTAGTCTGTACGTAGTGGCTAGGCCAAAAAATAATAAAAGGGTTGTTTCAGGTCACCCGACCGACCCTATCTAAACAGGGCCGACCCTACGTTTTTTTGTGCAATTTTGAAGAAATTTTTATATTTTTATTCTAGTAGTATAGTATGTATCGGAACGGGACTATGGTTAACTACTATTTATTACTCAATCGACCTGCAGCCAATCAGAGGCCTCCATTTGGTCACGTGACCGGAAGTGACCTACTTAGGGGATTAGTGGTGACGTCACGTGACCTAGTTAGCCAATCAGAGGCCGCCATTTGGTCACGTGACCGGAAGTGACGTCATATGACCTACTTATGGACCGGAAGTGACGTCATATGACCTACTTAGGGGACCGGAAGTGACGTCATATGACCTAATTTAGGATCACGTGACCGGAAGTGACCTGATGAGTCACGTGACCGGAAGTGACGTCACATGACCTAATGGCCAACCGGAAGTGAGTGACCTCATTGAGGATCACGTGACCGGAAGTGACCTGATTGATCACGTGACCGGAAGAAGAAGAAGAAGAAGAAGAAGAAGAAGAAGAAGAAGAAGAAGAAGAAGAAGAAGAAGAAGAAGAAGAAGAAGAAGTGACGTCACGCGACTTAATGAAGAGATGAGCGTCTTTAAGGGGTCACGCGCTTTAAAATGTGATTTTTTTTTTTTTGGAGGAGGAGGAGGAGGAGGAGGAGGAGGAGGAGGAGAAGGAGAGGAGGAGGAGGAGGAGGAGAAGGAGAGGAGGAGGAGAAGGAGGAGGAGGAGGCGAGTCTCTTATTTTTTTCGGTAAACTAATAAAAAACACCACGATATAAGTTTGTTTTTTTCATTTTTATTGTTTTACGAGCGACTGGAAGTGACTTATTGAACTAGGTAGAAGCGTTCTTTAGAGTGTATAAGGGGGGAGGGGAGGGGAGGGGAGGGGAGGGGAGGGGGGGAGGGGGGCCCCTTTAAGATGCATGGGGAGGGGGGGCGCTTTTAGGATGCATGGGGCGGGTGGGGGGGGAGGGGGGGAAGGGGGGGGAAGGGGGAGGGGGGCACTCTAGGGGGGTGGGGGGGCACTCTAAGGGGCGTTTGTCTCTTTTAAGAAAAAAAGAAAAGAAAAGATTTCAATCGAGAGACACGCTTCTTCCTCTCGAGAGGAAGAAGCGTGTCTCTTCATTTTTTTTTGTTTATCACGTGCCTCGATGAGGCGATCAGCTGCGACTGGAGGAAGTGACACTTTAAGAGGACACGCGTCTTAATTGTTATAATATTTTTTTTTTACTTACTAATAAAGAAGACGTATGAAAATAAAACACAACAATTCACATGTCCGTCGTTCTCGTTGTTTCTTGCTTGATAAAGTCAAGTAATATCGCGATGCCGAGGTCAAACTTTCCCATGTCCTCAGTCAACACACGAAGGAGTTCAAAAGGCGTACCGCCGGCACCGTCAGCTTCAGCTTGCCACATTTTCAACACTCGGAAGGCCCACTCAGCGGGACTTCCTCCGTATTCGCATTCTTCAGCGATCTTATCTAACCTCTCAGGCGACAATTTTAAATGGTCCCCCACCTCTTTCCACCTGCTACCTAGACGTCTGCCGAGGGTGCCCAAGTGCTTATGCATCGCGCGCGAGTCGGGGTTTTCGAAATCCAACCCCTGTCTGTGGAGAAGGGACATCCACTGAGCCAACAGTTCCACGCGTCTAATGCGGGTGAAGACGCGACCGAGCTCTCCCCATCTATGACGATGCGGGGTTTCACCCCACCAGACTCGGAACATCGCCGTACACAGCTCCTCCGGTGTCTTGACACTGCGCTCTACTAGAGCATCCATACGGGCGGCGGTAACTTTTAAGCTACTGCCCAACTCTCTCCAAGATCCGCTCAACTCTTTACCTAGTTGACGAAGCAAGGCGTCGCTATATGGTAAGCGCCGCTGTCCTACCTCTCTGTTCTCCCCATCGGTCTGCCTCGCGCGTCTCACGTCGTCAAGCCGCATTAACTTTTTTTCAGGTGGACAAGGCGGTGAAGGCGAGCTTGAAAGTGGAATAGCTTGAGCCATCTCGTCTCGTCTTGGCGGCGGCGGCAGCGGTGGTGGCGGTGGTGGTGGTAGTAGACGTTACTGTGGTCAGAGGCGATATGTTTTTTTTCCAACAGAAATCAGAGCTTTTATACAGAGGGAGTTTAATCCTATTTCCAACAGCACTCCAGCTGTCTAGCGACCTGTCCGCATGACGCTTTTTCAGCCGCTCCGCTCCTTAAGAGCTTAGATGACGAGGGGTATGTCATCGCTATCCGTGGAGACCAGCTGAAAACGGTGTTTTTTCCTCATCCATAGCCTTACCTCCTACCCCCTACCTGAGGACGTCTCCCTCCCTCTGACATTCATTGTAACAAACGTCAGAGGTCAGGTGAAAATCAGATTTTTTCATGCACAGCCTTAGTCAGCTGTCACCCCTCCCTATTGAACTAGCCGGCCGCCGCCGGCCGGCCCGGTCTACTCACCACGGCAGGAGGTGGTGATTTTTTTTTGTCTTACACTTAAGTCGCTCACCACATGCACACGCCTCTACTCACAGACAGACACGTTCGTCTTAGGGGGTCCTGCTTCACGCCACACGCCTCCTGTAGTTTTTTTGTATACACACTCTAAGCTCATCACCGTTAATCCTTTAAACAGCTAACGCGCGTTGAATTGCTGAACAGGGTGGTAAGTAGCTTAGCTCATGACAGTGGATCCCTCAAAAAAGAGGGGAAAGGGATCCAGCTGAAAACGTCATACCTTATGTCTTTTGTTTCTCTTTGTGAATGGCCGCCGGTCAGTCGGCGGCAGCAACCGCTTAATCCTTTATACAGCTAATGCGCGTTGAATTGCTGAACAGGGTGGTAAGTAGCTTAGCTCATGACAGTCGATCTCTCAAAAGGGGGGAAAGGGATCCAGCTGAAAACGTCATGCCTTATGTCTTTTGTTTCTCTTTGTGAATGGCCGCCGGCCAGCCGGCGGCAGCTGAATAGGGGCAGTAAGTAGCTTAGCTCTAGAAGCGAGAAGGCGTATATAAGGGGCCTGGAAACCTCCATTCACTCACTCATTCTTTTGCTGCTCTCTACAGTCACCACCATGAGCAAAAGACAACACCTAGCGCCGTCCAAGGATCTAAGCAAGTTCAAGAACAAGAAGACTACGCGGAACAGCGCTCGTTTAGCGTCAGTGCCTCCTCTTGCTACTGAAAATGAGACTACCGCCGCAGCCGCTTGGTCTTATCACCCTCCCGCTGTAGCGAGCGCTCGCAGCAGTAGTAGTAGTAGTAGTAGTAGTAGTAGTAGTAGTAGTAGTAGTAGTAGTAGTAGTAGTGGTAGTAGTACTACTGGTAGTAGTCGTCGTGCTAGCGACGTTGTTACACTCGCGACGGTACACGTTGCTGCTAAGCGCGCTGCCGCTGCTACTGCCGCCCCGCCTGCTGCTGCTGCTGCTGCTGGTGATCCTCGTGCTGCGGCTGCTGCTGCACCTGCTGCTGCACCTGCTACTGCTGCGCCTGCTGAGGCTGCTGCGCCTGCTACTGTTGCGTCTGCTGCTGCTGCTGCTGCTGCTTCTGCTGCACCTGCTGCTACCGCTACTACTACTGACGACAACGCTCCTGGCACAGCGCAGTACTGGCAACCGGGTTTTTACCTCCCCACTACTGTTGATGATTTTGATGACCTGCCGCACGTTGCACAGCCCCTCTCCACCACTACATCGACCGACGCCCTCGACGCCGCTCGCGCTGAGAGTTACAGCTATTCGGACACTCAGCCCCTAAACCAAGAAGAAGAGGAGGAGGAGCAGCAGCAACAGGGTGAGACAGAGAACGACGCTGACGACGAGGCGTACGAAGAACCCGAAGGGAAAGGGGCGGACGGTACGTTTTTTCGGCTCTCCTCTTCCCCAGCTTTCGACCTCACTTCCACTGGTAGCGCGTCCGGTCCGTGGCGACTGCCCTCACCGCCACCTTACGAGGGCGGCGGCGCTTCATCTTCTACCGCTACACTCAGCACCGACGGCGTGTGGCTGCTCTGTTCCAACAACGAGGTCTCGGATACCACCAGCGCTGACGCTGCTCCTGTTATCGGTTCTGCTGCTGATTCAGCTCACGCTGATGGTGTTACTCTTCTTGCGGGTCTGAAACGTTCTAAGGTGAGTTCCAGAACAACAAGGCCTACTAAGAAGAGAAAAATACAAGAAAAAGAACGAGATGGACGAGAAGAAGCAGAGAAACCCTTCTCCCGTCTTCTCGGGTTAGAGTTCTGCTTAGACGGGGCTTTGACGCTGGAGATCTGGGAGGACGTGGCTAGACTGTCTAGGAGGCCGCGCTACACAAAAGACGGCCAGGTGAAAGAGGCGTCTCTGACCAGAAGCAAGCGAGTGCACTTCACTGCCGACGCGCTGCGCGAGCTAATAGCACGCATCGCCGATATCCGCGCAGTGGTGCGCATACGCGACACAGCGGCCGCGCAAGGAAGACCTGATCACACCCCCTGGTTCGCAGTGCTGGATGAGGAGGGCGAAGTGTACGCAGCTGTGAGCTACTACAGCGGTAAGAACCTCGTCAACGTGCGCAAGTACGAAGGTCCTGACGAAAAACCCACACAGCAGGGGGTGACGCTGTCCGCCAGAGCGCTCAAAGAGTTGGATGACAAAACAGAGATTATTCTCAAATATCTCGGTATAGATTCGGAATGAGAGACGCTCAACGCTCACGCGCGCACACACACAGCGTTTGACGTACGCTGTATGAGACAGACAGACGGATACACAGACAGCAGACAGATAGATAGATAGACAGATAGATTGATAGATAGATAGACAGATAGATTGATAGATAGATAGATAGTTAGACGGCTAAGTAGTTGGTAACTGAGTGAAAAAACATGACGCAGTACGTATGCGAAAAGTGTTTCAAAATTTTTAAAAGACCGTACAACCACGAGAGACACGTAGAAAATTGTAGAGTAATACCTAAGTTTTGCCCTCTATGCGGCGAAGGCGATTGCCGAAAGATCGCCTGTCGACGCGAATCTCTGGACGGGGTGACCATCCCTCCGCGCATATGTGCTGTACCGAACGGGGAGGAAACGTTCACGGCGAATTGGCCTGCGATACAAACGGGCGTCAGGATGCACGGGACTCGCGTGAGTGTAACAAACTTCAGGCTACCAACCGGCGAGTTGAGTGACGCTGTAGATACTATGCGTCGCATTCACTTGACACAAAGATTCAGATACAAAGTGGGTTTCTCGGTAGGCTTACTCTTACAACACAGAGAAGACAAGAGCAAACTGCGCTACTTTCACACCTCCCAGAACAACGCAACTCTCATACAACCGCTCCCTACTATAACTAATTCAGAAACTTTGGAAGAGCTCCTCTCAAAGATGGAAAACACCGTCGCTTGTGAGGAAGTACGGAAACTTTGCGACGCTGACACCAAGTGGCACGTTCTTTTTCCTACCAATTTGAACATTTGCGTTTACATGGGACCGGGGGAATTCCCCATAGGCGGTAGGATCACTCAGGCCGGTCGAGTTGGAAAGAGAAGCGGCGTGTTAGATTTTCCCAACAAGGACAACCTCTGCATCTTCCGCTGCATTTCCTTTCACTTATACAACACCAGCAAGCGCGCTTCAGATTTGTTACGTCAGTTCTGTCCCGCTGCCACACCTGAATCCTTTCGGGGTCTGAACATCCGCGACTTACCCGCGTTAGAGAACTTGTTTGACGTACAAATAGCGGTTTACACCGCGTCGCGTCAAGTGCCGGGGCGGAAGTTGAGAAGACGCGTTACTCTGATCAGACCGCCTTCCAGAACTCTGGCCGCCCGAGGTAAAGTCAACCTACACCTGACGGCGAAAGGCGGTTTGCACGTCTCTCTCGTCACGGACTTCAACGCGTACGCGGGCATATACGAATGTTGCAAGTGTAAGGCGGCGTTCACCACCGAGTTCTTGCTGAAGAGACACAGGAACCAGCTTTCCTCTACCGACAAGTCAAGTTGCGCTACGTAGGTGGCATCTACCAAAATTCGAGAACGATTTTCGAAGCGCTAGCAGACTTCTCCATTTTTCCCCCCGACGGACATTACGGAATCTACCCTTACAAGATCGCCTTCGATTTCGAGGCTTTCTTCAGACCGTGCAAAGAACCGTCGACGGAACACGTGTCCCTGCTGTGGGATCACGTCCCTTTGTCGGCTAGCGTCGCATCCGACTTTCCGGGGTGGGAGGGGCCCGTCTGCTTCGTCAGAGAATCCGACGCAGATTCCGACCCCTTGTTGGACCGAGTTTTAAATCACATAAACGAGAACGCCAAAGTCATCGGGGAAGCTGTGCTAGAACTTTACCGACCGACGTTAGCGAAGTTAGATGCGGCGATAGGTGAAGCTCTCCTGCTGGAGGAGGCGACATTCACCCCTTCTCCAGGCGGCTTCGCTGCGGCTCAGACCAGACACCCGTTAGTTCAACTGAAGAAGCGTCTTCTGAGATACATCCGGCAAGCTCCAGTCGTGGGCTTCAACTCGGGGCGTTACGACTTGAACCTGATCAAAATACGCCTTCACTCGTTCTTTGCCTCCGGAGACCGAAGAAACCAAGAATTCAGCGTCATAAAGAGAAGCAATCAATACTTGGCGGTTTACACACAGCACACGGTTTTCTTGGACGTAGTCAACTATTTGGCACTCGGTTACAACTACGCGACCTATTTGCGAGCTTTCACCAGGAACGAAGAGAAAGGTCACTTTCCTTACGAATGGATGACGTCTACCAGGAAACTGGCAAACAGAACGCTGCCACCGAGATCGGCTTTTGACAGCGAACTGACGGGCGTCAAAATGTCCGAATCCGACTACGCCGCATGTCAGAAAGTTTGGTCCGACGAGAAGATGCAAACTATGGAAGATTACTTGATCCACTACAACAACAAAGACGTCAAACCTTTCATAGAAGCTCTGAAAAATCACGCTAAATTTTTCCAAGATCGCGGCATTGACATGTTGAAAGACGGAGTTTCTCTCGCCGGTTTGACTTTACGGTTCCTCTTCCAAAACCTAGAAGACGCGTTCACAACGTTCCCCCAGTTCGACGCCGTCCTCCACGCTCTGATCAAAGAAAATCTAGTCGGCGGTCCTTCCATCATCTTCCATAGATTTCACGAGAAGGGCACCACGCGGATAAGGGAGCACAAGTACGGCGAAGAAGCGAGACCGTGCCAACACATCCTAGGACTAGACGCTAACTCTCTGTACTTGCGCTGCATGAGCGAATCGCACTGCACGGGCTATTACGCGGTGAGACGACCTGAGACCGAGTTCAAGCCCGAAATTAGGCAAAGAAACTCTCACAGCGCTTTGGAGTGGTTACGCTTCGTAGAGCACGACCGCGACGTGAAACTGCGCCACGCTTTGAACGGCGGCGAGATGGCTGTAGGCTGTCGGAGAATTCGCGTGGACGGGTTTCACGCGGCCTCTAATACGGTTTTCCAGTTTCACGGGTGTTGGTTCCACGCTCACGAGTGCATACCGTCGCACCGATATCAGTGCGCTTCACTGAGGGAGGAGAGACGCGACAGAACGACTAGAGTAAGCGCTTACTTGAAAGCGCTAGGTCACAAGCTGGTCGTCGTGTGGGAGTGCGAATGGAGAGAGATGAAGCGTCGAGATGAGCGGGTTAAGGCCTCCCAACAACGCTGGAAGGTTGACGCTTTGAAAGTGTCTCGAAACGCGATGAGCGAGAGCGACATCCTTTCCGCTGTGAAAGAGGAGAAAATGTTCGGTTTAGTTCAAGTGGACATCACTACGCCGCCTCACCTACGAGACTACTTCGAAGAAATGACCCCCGTTTTCAAGAACGCGACCGTTTCAAAATCGGACATAGGACCTCACATGTCAGACTTTGCGCAGGAAGAAAAGCTGTTGAACACGCCTCAGAGATGTCTGATAGGGAGTTACCACGGAAAAAATATTCTCTTGGGAACGCCGCTTCTCAAGTGGTATTTAGAGCACGGTTTGATAGTCACCAAAGTGCAGCTGGTCGTAGAATACCTACCTAAACGCTCCTTTGCCGGTTTCGCGGACGAAGTAACGGCGGCGCGAAGACGTGGCGACGTGAACGAGAACGAGAAAATTCTGTCAGACTGTTACAAGTTAATGGGAAACGCTACGTACGGTAAAACAATCTGCAACAAAGAAAAACACACGGCGGTGAGATACACTGACAGTCGGAAGTTCGAACTATTGGCCAATTCGTGGCGCTTCAAAAAGGCGTCCGAGTTGAGTTCCGATCTGTTTGAAGTCAAACTACAACCGAAAACAGTCAAGAACAACCTCCCTATTCAAATAGGGTTCATGGTATACCAGTACGCGAAGTTGAAAATGTTAGAGTTCACATACGACTTCTTGGATAGATTCGTCGATCGGCGCGATTATGCCCTTTGTCAAATGGACACCGACAGTCTTTACATGGCTCTCAGCGGTGACACGTTGGATGACCTAGTCAAACCTCGCCTGAGAGAGACGTACTTCAGAGAGAAACGAAAGTGGCTTCCAACAGCGGTGTGCGACGATCACTTAGAGCTTTTCGTGAAGACAAAAACGGAAAGAGTGCCAGAATGGTGTCCGCCGCCCGGCGGATGTTGTGAGAGACGGTACCTTCACGATCTGAGAACTTCGGGGCTTATGAAAGCGGAGTGGGAAGGTGACGGGATCCTAAGTCTCAACCCTAAGACTTACATTTGCTACGATCGAGTCAGCGACACCGGTGAAAGAAAATCCAAAAAATGGAGCGCAAAAGGCGTACAGAAGAAACAAAACCCTAAGGAACCAGACGACTTCTTGGATGTTCTTCGCCAACGAAAAACTCTCATTGCTGTAAATAGAAATTTCAAAGTGGTGCGAAACAAAATGGTCACCTACACCATAGAGAAAGACGGCGTGCGCTACTTGTATTATAAGCGTCGCGTGCATTCTGACGGTGTGACAACGAGTCCTTTAGAGATATGAAAAAAAAAAATAAGCGTGTTATTGCTTGATTGAGTGCATCTTTTCAAAAATAGAGTGTTTATCAAGATTGAAAAAAAAGAAATAAAAAAATAAAATAAATTATTGTTGTGTTTTTATTTTCATACGTCTTCTTTTACTAGTAAGTCGCGCAGTCTCTTAAAGTGTCACTCATGTGACGACGTCGCTTCCAGTCACGTGATCCTAAAGACCCTCACTTCCTAAACAAAAAAACTTCTTCTTCTTCTTCTTCTTCTTCCGGTCACGTGATCAATCAGGTCACTTCCGGTCACGTGATCCTCAATGAGGTCACTCACTTCCGGTTGGCCATTAGGTCATGTGACGTCACTTCCGGTCACGTGACTCATCAGGTCACTTCCGGTCACGTGATCCTAAATTAGGTCATATGACGTCACTTCCGGTCCCCTAAGTAGGTCATATGACGTCACTTCCGGTCCATAAGTAGGTCATATGACGTCACTTCCGGTCACGTGACCAAATGGCGGCCTCTGATTGGCTAACTAGGTCACGTGACGTCACCACTAATCCCCTAAGTAGGTCACTTCCGGTCACGTGACCAAATGGAGGCCTCTGATTGGCTGCAGGTCGATTGAGTAATAAACAGTAGTTAACTATAGTCCCGTTCCGATACATACTATACTACTTATTCTTTTTTGGGTCAATTTTTGGTTTACAAAATTTTTGGGGAAAAATCTCCCCAGTTTTACACTTTTATGGGTCAATTTTAGAGGGGAAGTAAAAAAAAAGAAGTAAACCTACCGACCCTAGAGTTTCTTCCCATGTTACCTGAAACAAAACTTTTTTTTTATTTGGCCCTATCCTAGCTTGGTCATAGGGATATTGGCCAGCCATGACTATCCAAGAAAGACTAAAGCAAAACAACATATATTATGACTTATGGGACACTTATCCCTTACACAAAAGGACTTAGCCTAAAATGGAAAGACTAACGTGAGTTAGTCAGTACTGACCAACCTGACAATATTAACTACTACCGTAAATTCCCGCGTATAACCCGCATCTCGCGTATAACCCGCATCCCTAACTTAGGAGAATCCTATAACCCGTTTTTGGATCTGAAAATTCATATATATAGTACTGTTCTATAATAATAAAAACCCTCGTATAACCCGTACCCTATATAGACATGTTTGGTATCAAATGAAAGCTGTGTTTGGTTCCCGTACAACCCGCGGGTAGTACGCGGGAATTTACGGTAGTAACATAGGTTGGTCGTATAGTTAGCCAACAAACGACTAACTTGGTTACTAAGGCACTATAGTGATAGAGAGATGCGTTGTATTCCGCATTAGCTAGATGATCACTGTACAGCGCCATTTTGTCTGGTACCAGTGCTCTTTCTTCTACTAACTATAGCAGCCAGCTGGTTAGCTGAAGCTGGTTCCTGTCATGTCCAAAATTTGGAGTTTTAGGGGCCATAAACCTTTCAGTCATATGCCTCTATTGTGGGTCCTTATGTCATGTGTTCAGATTGGGGGAGTGGTTAGGACACTGGCAATTTAATACAAAGGTCCTGACTTCGAATCCATACCTAGGTTATTTGGTTCACACACAATTTTAAAATGCTTTTTGGGTTAGTCAAAAATCATGATAGTATACAATTCAGTTGTAAATTTCCTTAAACTAAAATGATTTTGTAAGCATCTTTAGTTGTTCTATGTGAATACTATTATTATTCCTCACCAACTAGGAAAAACCCTAAACATGCAACATTGGCATGGATTCGAAATCAGGACCTTAGTATTGAATTGCCAGTATCCTAACCACTCCCCTAATCTGAACAGCTGACACAAAAACTACTCAACTATTACCCATTCGAAAAATGCTGACCCCTAAAACTGCCTATTTTAGACATACAAGGGACTACTAGCTTCAGTTATAGGTCTCACAAGGTAGAATCACTGCAACTCGCTAGTTCGGAATAGGGTCCCCGCTATAGGGAGTCAAAGAATATTAGTGCACGCTACATGTAATCTTGTGACACAGCAGATAACAACTTAACAAAACGTGAGTCAATGCTATCGCATGTGGTCCTCGTGGAATGCCACTTGACTCAGAAATCAATCAGGTTAAAAACGTGATACTCATCAATGGCCGACTCATTTGTTACTACTATAGGCAGTCTATACGAAAAGTTATTCGCCTTGCAGGACATTCGGTCCTGCAGATTTTTCATTCAGCAGGCCCGGCTAAATATCTACAGGCCCGTATACCTGGGGGAATTAAATGTTTGAATCTAGAGATGTAGTATTAGATAAGAATTTATATAGAGGTTACTGGTATATTTGAATCATTTCAATAAATATAATTTTGTGTTATTTTCTACAAAATATTCAGGCTTTCTAATTTACTCTCTAGAAACCTCAATAATGGTCCAATTTACAAGTCGTAAAAACTGGCATGTAGCTCAGGAAAGTAGCCAGCCATTGGCCAGCAGACATAGTCTTTCTGCCGGACCAGCAGGCTTTTAGACGGCTATAGCCGGTGTCCGGCAGGTTTTTGTATAGACTGTATAGGGGCTTATATCACTCTAGCCTTGGTGATAAACCTGCAAGGGGGCATGACTTGGGTAAATGCTGCTCACCTCTGCACTATACCGATCCAGTAATGTGATTTGACAGGGGATGTAGCTCAGTGGTAGAGCACTCGCTTTAGATTGGGAGGCCCCGGGTTCGAGTCCCAGTGTCTCAGAGAAACATAAAATTCAGAGAAACTGTGTCCTTCACACTATATGTATAGTGAGCTTCATTCACGAGTGCAGCTTTTCTCGACAATGGCAATGATGAATCAGAAATTTGTAAAGTGGGAGGGGGGGGGGGGAGTCAACCAAATACCAACTTACCAAAATGTGTCGCGCAAAGCCCGGCCGATCGAAATATCATTAGAATTCCCCAAAGGGGGACGGGGTCCAGACCCCCATGCCCCCCTGTGGATCCGCCTTGGTGACCCCTACCCCAGTAAACAAATAACGTTATACACCATTTTATGACGTTATATAACGTTATATGTCAACGTTTTTCTAAGGCTCTTTAGTATGACATAACGTTATGTAAAATTTAAAACGTTATTTTGACGTGAAATAACGTTTTTTTGTTAGCTGGGACATCCACCCCTCCCCCCTAGCTGACAATAGATGTCTCGACCCTGAAAGTTTCTACAATAACAACTTTTTATCTCGTTATATTTAACCTGCAGTTAATGAGTCATTGCCCCCCCCCCCCCCCGCATGGTGGCAGTGTGAGGAGGTCGGAGTGTAGCAGGGAGAATTGTGCACCGTGTGCACTCTAGGTCAGTCACCTTTTGATAGTCTACCAATGTGGCAACATCTCAACAAGAAATCAATGCCGCGGAAGTACCTAGGCCAACAAAAAGAAATAAGACAGGGGTGCATGATGATCTGTCTGAACGACAGGTTTCTCCACATGTGGTACCTTGGATCATCCGCCTCGCGTGATATGATCCAAGGTAGCACAAGTGGAGAAACCAGGAATTCAGACTGATTAGAGTGGTTCTCTGTGTTTATTTCATGTAATTATTGATAAAATTATATTCAAAAACGACATTTTAAGATTGGTTTCAGAGCTATTTCAGTGGGGTCATCATGGAGAAACAGCCCATGGAGAATGAGCATCAGTTTCTCCACGAGGGTGTGGAGGGCCCTGTTTTATTAGGTAGGGTCACGTTACCTGAAACACACCTTTTTATAAGATCGGCTCAATGTCGGGGTGCGGCTTAAATGGGAGTTTTTGTTAGTATAATTCAGACCTAAATCAACAATTTTCTGACTCCCTGTCAGGCTTATAGGTTTTGCCAAAGTTGGGGGCTAAAATGGGGGCTATGTACACAGAAATGCCAGGAAGTTTGTAATATATTCTGTTAGAATATCCATTAACTCCCCCTCCCCCATTTCTGTCTACATAGCCCCTCATGAGACAGAGCCTCATACGCAAGGTTCTATGGTAGTTGAGACACCCCCGGAGGGTCTGCATGACCCAGAGGGCACAAAATTCAGTTTAACGTTGAAACAACATTGAATCAACATTGAATCAACATTGACAATCATTTATCAACGTTGATTCAATGTTCTGTGCTCACTGGGAATGCACCAATGCAGCCCCGGGGGGTTACTCACCGGGGCTGCATTGGTGCATCATACAAATGTCACATTTTAACAACATGCCACCCTGAGAGGGTTAACTGTGTACATGGAGTTATCAGGACACTATCTATAACCGCAGACGCCGCGCCACAAGTCGGGGTCAGGGCCAGGGTCAGGGACCCACATAAATCATCATATCTTCTCGGTTCTCCTTCAATCAGAGCACAGTACCATGGGCTTATTTTATTTCAAGCACTGTTGTCTCAATAGTAGAGCATATCTAGGGGGATCATGACGCGGGTGTCTCTTAAGATCAGGGAGCGGTTACTCTCTGTGCCTCAGAAAAAAACGGTAACTCTAGAAGAGAGAGAGATCACTCAACAGTAAGGTAAATTATTATCAACCTCTGCTTTACTATTCACATTAGGAAATAAATATGCAAATACATGTACAGTGGTTTCGAAAATAACAGGGGCGGTGCCTTGTCTGCACCCCCCACCCCGCCAGTTCCATATTTCACACCCCTGTGAAAGAGTCCTCACCAGTATTCCACAGCCTGTGAAACTATCATAAGGCCAAATAAAAAAAAAGAGCTGCGTTTCAGGTTATCCGACCCTAGCTAGCAAAACAAGGCCAACCCTAGACATTTTTATCCAATTTTGAGAAAATATTTATATCTTAAGTAATTTTTGGGCTAATTATTTTAGAGTCAATTTGATAATCCATGAGTCTACGCTGTTGTCCGCGAGTTGGTGCTGAAGTTTGCGAGTCAATTTTTGGATGGCGTTTCTGCCCCCCTGCAGGGATGCCTTCTATTTACCCCATTTTAAAAAAAAGGCGTTACTACAATGTGTCTATAGCAAAAATGGATTTTTTTTTGTACTTTTCGGGCCAAAGTAAGAAAAATGTCCAACTACCCTACCTAGATTTTCATATCATGTAACCTGAAACACACCTTTTATTTTTTTGGCCTAATTTATTATCTAATTCGTGCATCATTCTAAAATAGCTTTTGCAGATCAATTAGATTGGATTTTGACAAACTTTGTCAAAAGTCATAATAAAATGATTACAGGAGTGCTAAAATAGTGTAGCATTTGCCGCATTCGGGGAGAGATCACGAGAAGAAAAGTAGATTCGATGTAATAGAGCTTTATCAATGTCAGATAACATGACGACACACGAGTTATCAATGTCAATGTCAATGAAAACTTGTACACAAGGTCACACAGCAGTCTACTGATAGTGATAGATATCTTGCCGCTCTCTTAACTCACAGGAAAGAAAGTTGCCACACACCCGGAGTACTGAAAATTCCGAGAGGGCGGGGAGGGTGGAGCATAGAAAACCTCGTTTTTAGGTAATCTAAGGAAGATATCAGAAAGAAAGAAACTTTTTTTTTTAAATCAAAATAAAACGGCCTCAGTTGTGAAACATATTTATGCGGCCTTTGAGAAGAAAGCATTAGTCTGCACAGCGATTTGTGGAGACCAAAACGTGTATATTTTCACCCTTATTACACGATTGGGCCACTCATCATGCTTTTTAGGTGATATCCCCGTGCTGATATCTAGTGATATAGGCACCCTTCCGGTCTCTCTGAGCAATTCTGAGATTTCGTCACCCATAAAATCCGGAGTTTCATGGCGATTCGAACATGGTACCCCAAGAGTTCAAGCCGGACGCTCTACGTACCACGCAGTCGAGGCGCTAGTAATAGTGGGGGATGAAACAAGGAGTCTATAGGCAGAGTTTCAGCCCCGTAGGTCCATTATTTACCGAGTTATAGAAGAAAAGATTTTTTTCCTCTTTTTTTTTGTTATCAAGGTAGAAGTTGGACGTTACTTTCCAATTCGTTAAAATAATTCTGGGGCCATTTTTTTTAACTTTTTTTTTACGCTGCCTATATTCAAGTCTGCTGGGGAGCGGTTAGTTTTCAAACCAGCAGGTCGCGCAGTGGAGTAGTTTAAACGAGTTTACAGGTATGTTAATCAAATTGAATGTCAATATTAACCGGGAGTTAACATGTGTATATTGCTTTAGTAGTTAATCTCCCCCTGCAGTTGCCGTTGCTTCTGCCAAGCTAGAAATTCCCTTTCTTAGGGGAAAACTCAAGAAAACTCGGGAAAAAAGACTCTTTGTTTAAAAAGTTTCAGTTTATTCTCTCGCGTCAATTTTATATTCATCTACATTCAGGAGTTACCAGGCTGTTACATAAATTAGCAGAAAATTAACTCATTTTGTTTTGGAGTGAAAAGGGTACCATTTTTAAAATTGCGGATTTTAGGAGCCCAAACGGTACCCTTTTTTGATAAAACACTAACACATTTGAAAAGCACACCCTTTTCATAAGAAATATTAGGCTGTCCTGTCTGTCTCCTGATAACAACCCCCCCCCCCCTGTCTGTGGGGTCAGTGTCAAATATATCCCCTTTTTCAAGGAGTCAATGTCAAATACACCCCCTTTCCATGGATTTGTTGTCAAATTCTTGTCAGTGCTCAGTCAGTGAAAAACACCCCGCGTTTTCTGTAACATGGATGGCGTCAGGATGGAGCGGGGAGTGCGGGGGCCAGGCCCCTACTAACAGAAGTGGATGTCCCCTGAATAAACAGTATATCCCATGCGTTTGTGATCTCAAGGGAAGGCTAATTTCTGACATCTCATATAGGAATAATTCAAGAAGGTATTTTAAATGCCAAATGAACTATCCCAAATATTCTACTTATGTATAAGGTATATCATCTATACCTAATCTAATCTAAATCAGAGATATGGCCCCCTACACAAATGTATGGGAAACTGAAGGCCCGTGTGAACGCCAAGTTAGATCTGAAAAGCACGGAAATGAAGCAATGAGAATTAATGATAATTTCCTTTTTTAAATATATCCATGTGTTATGTATACCCCGATGGAGAGAGAAAAACATGTATAGTTCTTCATATGACATGACACACCTGTTGAGTTGGGGGTTGCCAAGGAAACTCTATACAACGTAATTACAGCCCCATGCATTCAGACCACGCCAAGGATGAGTGTGCCAGCAAGGGACATCCTAGATGTATACACTCCCATCGTAATCAATACTGTGGTTTGTAACCACCATTGGCAGATACAGGAGGGCGGGCGACGCCCCCCCCCCCCCTTCCAAAAGAAAAGGGGAAGAAGATGAGGCCGAAAAAGTGTGTTTCAGGCAACCCGACCCTATTTCTTTTTCTTTTTTTTTAGGCAAAATATTCATATTCCGGAAATTTTAACATTTTCTTGGTCAGGAGGAACAGATCGCATGCCTAATTAATTGTCCAACTTCAAGAAATCGCTTTTAAGCAAGAATGTCCAACAATTTCATGATATTCTTAGTTATTGTATAAGAATTGGTGAGTCATCCAGATGACCCGCGAGTCGCTGTGGCGGTTTGCGACTCATTCCAGGTAACAACATTTAAAAAACAATTTTAAAGAAAGAAATAACATATATGGTAGCCTATTTTGGTGCAGTAGAAACCACATTTTCACTAGAGGCTGAAGCCCCTGTGGGGTGAGGGTCACATCACATTTCAAAATTGAGTTTCTAACCCAAATGATAAAGGCTGCAGTTTTAATATGTGTTCTGCCAAAATGTCTGAGAATGCACCATTTCAGGTTTTAGATGCTAACATTTTTCTTGAGGGGGGGGGGTGCCCCCAAACCCCCTTTCCTTGTCAATGTTATATCATAGGACAGGACACTGCCATTTTCAACGTAAGGATTCACCACATGCGGAACTCTAACGTTTCAATATGGCGCGGTCAATCACTTCCATCTTTGACTTGGGTATTGATTTGACATACCGGGTATGCTATTATTGATTATCTACCTAAAATGCACTGGGTAAATTGTCAGTGTTTAGAAAAATACACCCACATAACCCAACATGTGTCAGTATTTTGCCATAGGCCTACATGCTTGGATCGCTCTCGTAGTTTTACTTTTACCTACTGGTCTATCTGTGCAATTTGTCAATAAATATGTAGACTTCTTGGTGCTTGTGTGAAATAAACTGGATGAAACAATCAAAATGCAGGCCTGTAACTGGGGGAGGGGGGGTCGTCGTATCGAATGAACGACCCCACCTCGCTAAATGAGAAAAAGAGTTCCACCATAGCTGACTGTAAAGATGACATAATTGGCTACATGCCATTTTTTACGGCTTGTCGATCGGACAATTATTAAGGATTCTAGAGAGAAAAACATGAAAGATTGATTATGTAGTTGTACAAAATTCTGCCTCCTCTTTAAATTTAAACCACGGTGGTGGGGCAGAACAATAGACTTCGCACCTTGGTTATATAGCATACCCTGGTTTAAAACAGATAGACAATGGTTATGAAAAGGTATGTAGATTAACCACAGCTTGCTGGTAGGGCGACTTGGGCTTCGCCCTCGTCTGGCCCCCACCAGCAAGCTGTGGTTAATTCTACATACCTTTTCATAACCATTGTCTATCTATTACATATCCTACAAAGTTCCACCATCATATTAGAAACAGTCAGTGCAGTTTCAACATTGAAATAATCATGTATTACCAAGTTCCACCATACCCAAATACGAACCACCCCGCGACGAGGGCTAGTTATTGAAAGAGTGATTTACATCACTTAAAGGCTCAGGGTAAATGACAACTTTTCCACATACTTCAACCAGGCCAGGTTTGTTTCAGGTCACCTGATCGAACCTATCAAAATAGGGCCGACCCTACTTTTTTATGCAATTTTGAAGAAATTTCCATATTTTTACCCCTTTTTGGTCACTTTTAGGGTCTTCGGCGAGGCTTGCTAGCACTTTCATGCAAAAAACAAAAAAAAAGTTTTAAAAAAACAAACAAAAAAACGACCTACCAACCCTACATTTTCTGCCCATGACCGGCCATGTTACCTGAAACAATCCCTTTTTTCTTTTTAGCCCCATTGAGGTTTGTACATGGAAAATTGACTTAATTATGCTGAACTTAGCAGTAAATCCTGAGCCAATTACAGTACTGACTAGATGGCATTAGCAGCACAAAATGTGACGGTTCTGATACTGAGCATATACGCTTTATACCAGAGCATGTGTGGAGGTTTATTTTTAATCAGCAATCAGATTTTTCATTTCTCAAATCATTTTTCCTTGACCTCCCTGTTGCGTCTGGCTTGGGACAGCAGTGCATCTTGGCCATCTCTTACATCAACCCGTTATGTACGCTAGACTAGACTCCTCTACCTCTCATTTCCCCAGTGGCCTGGGTGTCAGGTTGCATTTCCTCATTTTGAAAAATGAGCCTGAGCTTTCTACCCTGCGCCTGGACACTGGGTGTCAGGTTGCATTTCCTCATTTGGACAGTAGATTGATTGTCCTGAGATATACTGTATTCTATTCATTAACCATAAGTCTACTGCATGCATGAAAAACATACTAGTAGATGTCATCTCGGGGCAACGTGGACAAGAAAATCTTTCCAATCTTGGAACGGCCAATCTTAAAAACTTAACAATCTTAAATTCAAGATTCCAAACACCATGTGGTACCACTGTATTATACCTGGCGGGTGCGCATTGTAGGCCATAAGTGTCATGTATTTACAAAGGTCAAGGCGACAGGTCAAAGATCAAGGCTAGGGCTTGAACCATGATTGTATCCTTCAAGATCTATTATACCTTCAAAAACAACAACTCTAAGGATATTGCCCCTATGCAGTATTACTATATGAAAGGTGAAAAAGTGGGAAAAAATGAATTTAAATGATTTATTTTTAATGATCGACGCAGCCTTGCATCACATGACGATTTTGTCCAAGAGACTCTGGGTACCTGGCGCAGTTGCCTATAGTTGTGTTTGATATCAGTTTCGATAAAGAAAGAAAAGGGGGTTCGGGGCAGAGACCCTGATATAATACAATATTATCAACTAAAAATAAATAAGGGTCAAAACAGAAAAGATGGGTAGCACCACCTCATGTATATAATCATGTATACTAAATGTCTTCAATCTTCTGTAGATAATCTTAAAATAATCTTAGATGAATCGAATTTAAGATTGGAAAGATTTTCTTGTCCACGTTCCCACTGGTGTATGTCCCGACGAGCGAAAAACATGCATGGAGACAAAGTGTATGTAACAGCCAGACAATGCTAATAATAACACCCCAGGAATAACACGTGCTATAAAGGGAGACAAACATGTATGTGGCCACTGTGAGGGCGGCTTGGGTGAACTTCTACCCTGGCCATGTGAACCAGAACTGGATGCCATGAAGTAAACAAGCCAAGGTCAGGCCCCCTCAGCGTGTCCTATAACCAGGACATTCATCCATCAAGCCTCCAGCGACAAGGGGGCTTCCATAAAGTATGTATATGCACAAAGGGTGTGTGTATATGGGGGTCTATTTTCCGGAAATCTTTACGTATATCATTAAATATACCTCAAGGTTTACCATATCCCCTGTGACAATGGCCAGTTACAGCCTTGTGTATCCATGTCACTCATACTTCATTTTCAATTACAATCCCTTTGGATATGTTTGCAAATGACAAATGATCTATTTTGAGACGTTTTTCAAGACCCCTGTTGCTATTTTGGGCGTACACAGAGAAAGAAGTAGAATCACTGTGACTCCCGCCTTGATCACTGAAATAACGCTCCCCAGGACTCTAAAGTGACTCCCTAAAATTAGTGGGACTATAATAACTCTATAATGATTCCTATTCTAAGACTCCCTAATGACACGATTCATTATCACATTTTGTGATGAAACCCAACCCCCTCCCCCCACCCAATACCCTGTGACATCAGTTGTTAACGTTCCCTTATTATAGCGTCTCTTAATTAAGGCATTTAGGCAAAAAAAGAGGTTTGTTTCAGGTAACATGGCTGCATTGGCAAGAAAATGTTGGTAGGTCGGATTTTTAAATTTCTTGACAACTTTTTCTTTTTAACATGAAAGTACTAGCCAGCCGCTCCGAAGACCCTAAATTTGACCAAAAAAAGTTAAAAATACAAAGATCTCTTCAAAATTGCATAAAAAAACATAGGGTCGGCCCTGTTTTGATAGGGTCGGTCGGGTGACCTGAAACAAACCTTTTTTTTGTGGCCTTACACATATGTTGATGTGGATTAATACATCCTGGCCAAAATGTCTAATTCCCTACCATGAATGAATCGCTGAATGCCCCCCAAAGTATATAAAACTCCCATAGACTCGCCCGGGAGACTCACCAGGGCTGCATGCATGCATCATGCTGACAAAGTACATAACGCATAAAGCACTATGCGGCCCTCAAAGCAGTCTACATGTATTCTAAATCCTGCCAGACATGGGGAATGTACGGCTAAAAAGCTATCGTCCGGTCCAGCAGGACCGGCAGCTTTCCCACAGTGAGACCTACACTCAAAAAGTAAACTCGCCTGCAGACTCTTCTAAGTGACAAGAGAGTGGGTCCTCTAGCTGTAGTTGTCAGATAGAAGATACACTTGGTATGTGCCAGCCCAAAACCTGACTCATGCCAGCCCTAGACTCGTCAACCAGGGTCTGATTCAGGATTTTCCCTGTAGGTGGCATCAGTATAACAAGCATTCTGTATAAAGTTGGGGAATGAATTGCATAATTTCTATGTTGATTTTAATCATATTTATGGGGATACACATTCATGTTATGGAGAATCCTGAGATTTATCTATTGGGGATGCTAGAAAAGGTAAAGAAAACAAATATGTGAAGGGCACATACACCTCTTTTGTGGTTATTTCTATGGTACAATAACTGCAAGGAAACTCCCATTGGTATGACATCCACATATGTGTTAGCAGTCTGTAACTAAAGGGTAGAAATACTCTCAATATAGACTTGGGGATATGGCAGGAATTCCCCTAACCTACATACCTCTATGTTTGTATGAATTAGCTATTATAAACCTCAAAAATATAGACAGACATGAACAACAATTATGCCTAGGCAGAACCCAGTTAGCTCCACCTGCAGTGAATTAGAGGTTATATTGCACAGGTTAACCCTCTAAGGGGTGCATAGTGCTTTAAGGTGCCATGCTCTATGAATACATGAATTCAGCCTTGGCAAGCATACTCGCCCAACTGTTGATTCATTTCCATGAATGCAGGCTTGGCGAATAGACTCACCAGGGCTACATTCATGCATCATGCTGACAAAGGGATTCAAGCACATTTAAAGCAGTTTGCAGCCAATAAAGGGTTAACTATTCTGGGTTGTGAATTTGACGACCTTAGACTTGTCACTTGGAGTGGGCCACTGCCTGGGCTAACATTGTCAGTCAGATGACCCTAGTCTTGTCATGTGGGATGGTAACCGGACAATTCATCAAATAGACAACCTTTAACTCGTTTATTTTATGACCGTCACTTTAAAGACCCTAAACTCTTCTTATAAGACGACCTTTTGACAAGTTTGGATCCCTTCATTTTATCAGTGTATGGAGTGATCTTTTTTTAAGAACAGGGGGGAGGAGGGTTCGGGCGGGGGGTCAAAATAATTTGGACCCCGCGACCGGGGGGGGGGGGGGGTGATGGTGTGTGTAAAACATTTCGCACGCTCCACGCGAAAATCCACCCCCCCCCCCCCCGTTGTTAAGAAATGATCACTCCCTTAGACCGAAAGCTCCACCCGTACTCTAACTTTGAGAGGCTATATACTTATACCACATTAAGATTGTATGCCCCATCTTATATACTTTCAATGATTGAAAGCCTTTGAAATATAATACAAAATCGGGTAATTCAATGGAAAGCTTTCATTGAATCATAAAATAGGCTTTAGTTAAGGACTAGATTGAGTGCACACTTAGATGTAATTATTTGCACAAGGCATGCTTAGGGATGTCATTGACATCCAGTTTTTGTCGATTCCGATTATCGCGATTTTTGAACTCGATTTTCCGATTTTTGTCGATGTCAAAATAGAGTAAATAAAGGAAATAAATCAGCCCAATAAAGGTATATTCTACTGCTGGTGAATTTGGAGGATGGTATTCTAAATTTAATATGTCCTGTTTTATCCAAAGAGCCATATGTTTTGTGATCAGGGATTGATATGTAGTTATAGGATTAATTTATAGCCTTTCTTAAATGAAATGTTAGTCTATGTAAGGCTCATTTTGGGGATTGCAATTCCTTTTGAATGATATATTTAGTTCTAGTTGGGAGATTAACAAAATTCTTTCAGTTTTGAAAAGGTAGTTCACTCAGCTTCTCAGGGGTAAAAGAGTGTATCGATATAACGATTATCTCGATGCGATAATCGTAATTCCGATAATGTCGGTATTTCAGTTTGGGGGGTATCGATGACGGCCCTAGGCATGCTCTATAACCGGTTGTTATTCCAGCACGCATTCGGGATAGCAGTATTGCCACTGGTCCTTCATGAAAATAAAGTATCAGCACTACCGAAATAAAGTATAAATCTAGCTCAAATAAAGTATAAATAAAGTATAATCATGGTCCCTGAAAACTTTTATTTCTATGAAATCTTAGTTGTGCATTCTTTTTTGGCAATTTCAGGAGCAAGGGGTTGATATTAAATTTAGGCTGACATTTTGTGCGCAGCGTGAAAAAAATTTGCTTTCTTTGAAAGATAAGAATTGTGTGCATGCTTGTACTGGCGTCCATGCTTATTTGTCAAAAAAGAACTACACATTTGGCCCATTTTCTTGAAAATAGATAATTTAAAGTATAAAATTTAAAGTATAAAATTTAAAGTATTTTTCAACTATGCTTGTTCCAGTGATTGACTACTGTGATATATTCTATAGAGTGGCTACAAAACACCAGCTAAAGGGCGTACAGCAAATGGTCAATAGGGCTTTACGAGTAGCATATAGGAGAGGTCTTACCAGTAGGACTGCATTACATAGAAAAGCTAAACTTAACTGTTTGGCCGATAGAAGGGAAATGCATCTTCTTAGATTGGCCTTTAAAAGGTCACTGGAAGACGAGAATATTGATCATCGGCCCCGTAGGACCAGAAGACAAGATCAACGTTTATTTATACAAAAGCGAGCCAAAGATCCCGCATACTGTAAAAGTTTAAAGTACACTTTGGCAGATAGATGGAATAGACTTGACGTTGGTATTCGGGCCAAGGAAGAAAAGAGTTTGTTCACTGGATGGTTAAATGAGCATTATGCAGACAAAATTAAGAGATACAATCACTTGACCTGGACCTGACCTAAATCCCTCCCCCATGACCTAGATTCCTTCCTGACCAGAAGGGATCCATATAGGACAACAACATCGTCCTTAATAATTATATTTTTTACATCTGAAATATGAAGGTACACATATAGAAACCTATCAGGGCAATACCATCGTCCTTTGTGGTAGGGGCTTACCATCAGGCCCCTATCTCATAAAATTGGGTATCAATATCTTACCCATCCCTTGTCTGGATACATGAAACAAAGGCGATGGTCGCCTATGTCCATGTATCCAGGGAATGATAATTGTTGTTTACATGAACCATTTCATTTACAACTAACATATGTCTCCTCTATTATGTTATTTAAGTAATGACCTTAAGTCAAATACTATTCATCTAGAAAGCCAATCATGTACAAGTGAAATATATAAACCATCAACTGGATATGAAACAAATTCAGGCATATATTTGCCTATACATAATCAGTATAAATAAAAGAAATTCAATCAATCAAAGTATAAATAAAGTATTTCATATAAATAAAGTATAAATAAAGTATAAATTTGGGAAATTGCTGAAATAAAGTATTTACTTTTTTTAAAGTATCAAGTGGCAAACCCGTCTACTCACTCCGGACTCACTCCTTCCTGATCCTCTTACCCCCCCCCCCCCCTCCTCCCCTCTCCCCTTTGCCATAGTCGTACATAGTCGGTCGATTACAGCCTAGTTTTTACAACTGGATTAACGAATCAGGCAATGAACAAAATGCAAGTGTTATATAACACAGGCATTAGATTATGTATCGCTGTAAGGGACCCAAGAGAAAATCACGTGAAAGATTTGTACAGGACTGTTAACATGTTACCAAGCGATTTAAGGCTCATATACCTACAGGTTGCAATGTGTCATCGATTACTAATATTGCGGTAAATTGGAAATCAGGCCTTATTCAGGCACTAGGAGTACTGAGACCCCGGCCATTTACAGGAGATGAATGTACCCCAGTCTAGGATAAAATAAAAGAATTTGAACTTGAACTTGGGGACGGTAGGCAGTCTAAGGCGAGCTATCAGCACATCCTTTTACTTATGAAAAACTTAACCTTGAGACAGTCTCCTCTGTCAACGAGACGTTAAACTACACAAACAAACAAAAAAGGTTATAATACATCAATGTATAGTGCTTTAATAGACGCGCTATATGACATGTATCGCCATGTTTTGTTGCATGAATGCAAACCATTTGGGGATGGGGAGGGTGTAAACTACGTAGGATCAGTATCGGGAATGAAAGTGACCAAGCTCAAAAAAACTTGAAATGTTCAAATGGAGGCCCTGAATAAAGGTCCTCTTTAGTTGAGTACATGCCTTTGCAACATTAAAAAAAACTTGAAATCAGGGGAAAACTTGAAAACTTTCATTTTTGAGTACATGTCGGTTGCAGGCAGAAATTCCCCTACGGTTAAATGGTGCAACTCATGGCTTCATATTGAAACTAAAATGTCAATATGAGTACATTTCTAGACTTCGGATCTTAATTGATAAAAAGTGCCGACCCTATCTTGTTGTGGACCTGGACAACTGATCTAATTTTCACCCTACACCAAAAAGACCTATATACTGTATGTGGGTAGAACGTAGGCCTGATAAGTATAGATTACGTAAGTGCTACTATCATGTGCTGCTCCTGATACGTCCCAGATCACAGACTCTCCCATATCTAAATGTCCAGATACATAGACAAAGGCCCATGGCCAGAGGATATTTTGGTATCGCCCCCCACCGCCAATAATGATTTGGCAATATAGGAATTTAGGAAAGTGGGGGGGGGGGGGGTGACATAGGCAATGCAGTGGGCGCTATTGAGAAAATTTATATCAAAATGTTCAAGAAAACAGTATATATTCCCTACAATTCAGAGTCAATAAGTAGCAGATTTGAAAGTATAACTGGACCACAGGATGTGAGTAAACAATTCCTACTGGTAGTTTCAAGGTTTTCAGCCCTTCATCAGGGAATGTATAACAAAAAAGGGGATGCGCGCCCCCTGAGCCTCCTGGATCCGCCCCTGCTTGGGTAGGGAAGCTAACCCTTTAAGGGCAGCATAGTGATATAATATGAGGCCACTTGTGGGACCACTGTCCCACCGTTGAAAAAAAAGTACAAGCATGCAACTGGCGTGTTGTTTTGGATTTATTATACCTAGTGTAGGGGCACGAGTAATACGTGTAAACATGGGTTCGTGGAGTCAATGCGGGAAGTGCCTCCTTCGGACACTAGGTGGTGAAACCCACGCCATGTCCTTTCGATTATCCGGTAGCGGTGGAGTGCCACGTCGAAACTGCTTGGTCCGCGCTCAGGGTATATAAGAGGCCGAGGTTGGCTACCTCAGAGAGTTCGTCCCAGGACGAGCTCGGACCCACACCCTTCGATACCTTCGTTACCTTTCAATCACGGGGCACCTACACCCCTCCCACTCTCTGGCTCCTGCACCAGCCATGCTGGCTCAGGACCAGATCATCCAGCTTTGCTGACTTCAAGCTAAAGGTAGAAAGCTGTACATTTCGAGTTGGTTATTTGATTGAACCGAACAAACCTTCGTGTTACTTTAGAGGCTGTGATCGTGACTGAATAAACCTGTTGCATTCAAACCGAATTTGGAACCTGTGTTCGTGTGATACTTCCACAACCCCTACACTAGCATGACCTCATTTACCAGAGAAAATTAACAATTCCTTAGCCTAAACTGCATTTACAGTGCACGGCGACGATCTGAGACAGCCAATTATTAGGCTTAGTCTCACGACTTTGTAACAATTGGATAGTCTTTGACCGGGTGACGTCTTTGAGCTGTTGACGTCTGGAGGACTGGTCCCCCGGCGTTATGGTTTTAATGCCTCCGAGCTATTCAAACCCGCCGTACTTAAACGTGACTGACTGATATATATATATATTAAACCTTTAAGGATGGCATAGTGCATTAATGCATCATGTCCTTGGTCGTCATGATGCATGCATACAGCCCTGCCAAGTAACTCGCATATGCTGCATTCAAATAGGGTCAGCATGATGCACCAATGCAGCACAGACATGTTACTCACCGGGGCTACATTGGTGCAAATGTCATCTTTTAGCGACATGACATCCGTAAAGAGTTAAAGCACGAAACAGGTCTCCCACTGAGTCCCGTTGATATACCTGGAATATCTCTGCTTGCGCCAAATAAAAAAAGGTTGGTTTCCAGCAACATGGTCTGACAGAGCAGACCTGGCCGGTGGGATCTAAAAAAAAAAAATTTAAAACTTTTTTTTTTGCTTCCACCTTTTTGGGGCCCGTTTTTAAGTTTTCACTGTAAAATCCTTAATAATTGTCCGATTTACAAACCGTAAAATAGTAAAATTTTCTAAAAATCAATAGAATAGGGGGACCCGGCACTGTTTTGCTAGACCCGGTCAGGTGACGGGAAACAAACCTTTTTATATTTGGCCTTGTTTGTGTCTGACAGAGGTAGTGATACCCCCCCCCCCCCCCCCCGCCCTTTGGGAACCATCAGCCTGATAGCAGTACATGTATCACCTTGCCTGCTATCACGGAGTGATAAGGTAGATATAATTCGTCCGTCTGTGCATAAAGTTAACCTGCACTCCAGGGTTGACCATCCTTAGTTCAGAAAGGTAGCTACACGTCACTGTCTAGCCTAGATACTGAATCTAGCACCACCTCAAGTCTCAACGAGTCTGTGTCAGCACAATGCCGTTGGCATTAACATTATTCAGGGGGTGCAGAGGGGTCCCCCCCACCTCACGTCGGAAAGTCGCCGAAATTAAGGCACCCATGTCGCAAAGTCGCTTTTATCGACCATTGATATTGACTATTGCCAATTTTTCAACAAAAAAAACGCGAGGTCGCTAGGTCGCCTGGAAAATAGCCCAGGTCGTCAAGCTCGCTTTTGACCTATCTGGAGCCACAGTCAGGGGCGGACCCAGCAATTTGAAGGGGGGGGGGGGGGGAGAGAGGATCCACCCGAAACCCAAGTACCGTATTCGACGTAATAAGGCACAGTGCGTTTAAAAAAAAGTGCCTGACTTTCAGGGCAGGGTGCTTTTGGCGACAGTATCGCTCACCTTTCTGAAGATGTAGATTTAGATTGATGTCAATTATGTAGTCCATATATGACGCCAAAGTGATGTACTAAATGTAGTCCAGTTGCCTGGTGTTGACAGATTCATTCTGGTGCTCCTCATCACATGGTCTCAGAACGGGTCCAATATATATATATATATATATATATATATATATATATATATATATATATATATATATATATATATATATACACATATATATATAATATATATACATATATAATATTATATATATATACATACATATATATACATATAATATATACTAGTATATAATATTTTATATATATATATATATATATATATATATATATATATGGTATATATATATATATATATATATATATATATATATATATATATATATATATAGGTAGAGTTTGTTCAACCTTTGAAAGAAAACAAGAAAAACGAAAGTAGGCACCTTTTCCGGACATGATCAAGACATCAATACCTTTAAAGGCCGCACAGCAATTTATTGCATTATGGACTTTGTCGTTATGATAAATAAATGCAGGACTGGCGAGTAACTCGCCAATGCTGCGTTCAAGCGTCATGTCGACCCGACAGGTTTTATACACTCCCGAAGTGTCAGTATGATGCATTTATGAATGCAGCCCTGGCAAGCCTAGATGCATTCATGAATCACACCTATAAAGGGCATAGTGCATTAAAACATGAGACGGTCCTTAATTCTTTAAGGACGGCATGTCACTTAAAGATGACATTTGTCGTCAACATGCACCTATGCAGCCATGGCAAGTTGCTGGTGGTGTATTGGTGCGTCATGTTGACCCTTCGGGGGGGGGGGGGGGTCTCAGCCCCAAAGGGTTGGTATGATGCATGAATGCAGCACTGCTGAGTTACCCATCAGGGCTGCATTCATGCATCATAACAACCAAGGGCATGATGCATTAAGACATTATTACGTCCATAAAGAGCTCGAGTTGCAGGCCGCAGACTAGATGTGCTGTATATTAGTCTGTATACGTCCCACTTAACAGACCAGCCATGGCCACAAGATGCTTTTCCAAGAATCCACCAATAGTCCCTTTCCTGGAAAGTCCTATGTAGGTCCCTCACCGCAGCTCAGCCGTGACCATGGTCCGGAATGTAGTCCAACCATGTCTTTAGGTATACCGTACTAATTAACTCAAAGATGGAGCTCTTCAACACAATATATTAATGTGCACATGTTATAGACAGGTACTGATAATTATGTCAAACTTGTGGTGATGAAAACATGATGAATTCTTTAATTGGCTTGGATACTTGTTGACCTTTTATCATGGGAGATTGTGAGGATGTGGAGCTACAAATCCAGACAGGGTTCTTCATCCCTTCCTCCTATATATATTTAAGATCTACCAAGATGTAAGTTATATTTTCGGGGCACTAATTATTAAACAACGGGGTGGGTGGTGTCGGGGGGGGGGGGGCGGTGAGCGCACGAAAATATTTTTTTGTGTGTGTTTGTCATTTTCTGTTTATGAGCCTCATCAGCTCATAACAAAAAATAAATAAATAGGCCAGAAAAAAGTGGTTTCTCATCACTAAGGACTAAAAAATATGACGAGAGCTTTATTATGATACCAAATATGCTAATATTTGTCCATATCTATCATATTTTTCATCAAAAGAAATTCTCAAAACCTTATTTTCATGATGTACGCGGTGATGAGAAACCATTTCATTTTTTTGAGTGGCCATAAAAGAACGATTTTCGTGCGCTTATCCCCCCCCCCCCACCCCATCCCCTTTAGTAGACTCCCTTTCGGGGGTAATGCTAGGACGTCTTTTCTGTGAGTCAATTTGGCGATTTGGTATTAATTTTCATTAGCCATATTTCACGCCAATTATCCAAACGTGTTTGATTTAGGTTGAACAAGGATACATTTATATGCTATAGCACAATGAATCGATTACAAGCGTAATTGGTGAGATAAGCCTGAGAACATTTTCTCACCTTATTCACTCTCCTACAACCCCACACCCTTAAATTTGTATCTAATATAGAGTTTTAGTTCTAAATAATATCCACATTTATCCCCTCGTTCAATTAGCCAATTTGGCGAATTTTACTGTTGAAGCATTAGCCAAAATGAACTTTAATTCGCCATTGGCGATTTGGCGATTGGCTAGCATCATCCCTGCCTTTAAGATGTCAAAATGTTGCGACGCTCCCCCACCCCCCTTGAACTGTGGCAACGCTAAGGCTATTTTTCGTACCGAAAACGGGTGACCATTTTGCACCCCCCCCCCCCCCCCCCCCCCCCACCTAGTGGGATCAAAATAGTTGCGGCCTCTCAGTTGTAACTGATATAGGAGCCCTGGAGGGGGCCTGGGCAAAAATTATAAGCTTTTTAGACAAAAAAAACACATGTGTGTTTATACTATAACTAAAAGGGGTCGACTGTTATTAGTTTCTCGGGGGAGGGGCAGATAGAATTAGTACCCTTTCCGCAGGGGGACAGACAAATTGTTGACATGCTCGCGTGCAAAATCCACCAATCCCGCTGTTGTTAAAAATGTCCATTTCCTCAAGTAGAATATATAGACGGGGAAGCTCTATTATGGACAAGTACATGTCACATCTTGACCTAATACCTTTGGTGTGTGAGTTATCTGCTATATATATATACATCATGGCATAACTCATATACCTCAACAAGAGGACTTAAGTCGCAGATAAGGCTAGAGTGGGGAGTCCAACAAGTGTCTTGGTGCAAGATTAGCGTTTGTTTTGCTCGAAAGTGAAGACTAAAAGCGTCAGAAGATGGGACACACACTCCAATTCCATATCACAAAATGTACAAATTAATTAAACCTTCACTCTCGCCACTAACGTGCTAATCGTTAGGGGGGCTTCGCACATTTTCTCTAGAAATTGACCCCGTCACCCCCCTAGTTCTTGTACACATCAAAATAAAGGGTTTATGTACGCAAATATAGAAAATAGACCCACCCCCCACACCCCTTCGACTCTACATACTTTATGGAAGCCCCCTAGCTGATAAGAATGGTACTAGAAGAGTCAGGTATGGGACCATGCTGAGTCTGTCGCGTTATTTAGCCTGCCTACTATTATACTATATCAGGACTACAACTAATAAGTGTGTGAGTGACCGTCTACATTTCACAGTGTACCACAATATATATACAAAGACACAGTGCAGTGGCGGATCCAGGATTGTGTAGAGGGGGGGGGGGGGCAAACCTGGCCAACTTGGAGTAACTACTAGTATCTGTTTACCGCGAGCGAAGCGCAGGGGCCATGTTAGGGGGGTTTGGGGGCATGCCCCCTGAGAGAAATTTGATGGCCTGCACGTTAAATGATGCATTCTCATGCATTTTAGGACACAATATTTTAAGACTAACCCCCCCCCCCCTCCAGGTCATACTCCAGTGAAATATACTATGATGTCTTATATGATATCATCTCTCTCCCTTTCCCCTCTTTTCTTCTCTCTTCTTCCCTTTTTTTTTGGGGGGGGGGGGGGCGGGGGGCAAGGCCCGTCGGGCCACCCCCCTGAATCCGCCAATGGACACACACCAAGACCAGCGTGGGTGCCCATCGGTCAAAGGCGACCTCGCGACCTGGTCCGTTTTGAAGGCGACTTTCGTCCTAGGGCAATGATTTAAGCGACCTGGCGACTTTTGGACAAAATTGACAATAGGATAAATGGTCCGAAAGAGCAACTTTGTGACCTAGACCACTTAATTTCGGCGGCTTTCCGACCTCAAGACGGGGAGTCCTGCTTTCGGTTTGGAGCCCGTGGACTAATTGGCAGGGGGTCCGTATGCCTCTTGGTCAATCGTATGGAATGTTCATGTCACTATGCCGATTTTAAAACAGCACATGTCGCCAAATCGATTTGAATGAAATGCACATGTCCTATCGCACTTTATATTTATTCCCCCTGCCCAATGTCACTAAAAATCGCCATGTCGCCATGTTGGATTTAGAATGATTTAGGGGCTGACCCGGTGGGTTGACATTGACCCCATGCATGGTGGGGGGGGGGGGGGGGGGAGGGGCATGAGTGACGACCTGCACGGGTGTGTAATACGATCTGGCCCCTGATTGGCTGTAGTGGTGGAGGTACCTGGAGTCCTCTGTGGCCGGGGGGGGGGGCACTTCTCATACATTCTATTCTATAACCATGTGTGTACATAAACTAACGGGGAAGGGGTATCTTTGGGGTCTCATTCGTTGGTCCGGGCAGGCCCACCAATCGGGGGGCATTCTGGGCCATTTCTTAAGGCAAAGGGGGTATTTTTAGGCCAAAAATATCATAACAAAACGTCCTAAAATTGCTGTAAACTGGGGTGTATTTTCTGGGAATTTGTCCAAAATTTAGGGGGTATTCCGCTAAAAAGGGGTCCAATTTGGCCAATTTAAAGTGTCCCGCCAAAAGGGGTTATTTTCGCCAATTTAGGGTGGTGTCCCACTAAAAGTGGCCTGATTTTTTCATATTATTGCGGGTTATCCAGTCAAAGGGAATGTGTATTGGAGGATATTTGTCCCACTGTAAGGGCAGCCTCGGCCAGCGTCTATCTTACCAGTTGGATACACAGCAAAGGGACCCGGAGCAGTGTTGGTATGGGAGTCCGAGACTGCTGTAACATTGAATCAACATTGAAAAATGGTTGTCAATGTTGATTCAATGTTGATCTAATGTTGATTTGAATTTTGTGCCCACTGGGAATGGGTATCAATTACAGAGTGATATACATGTATCAATAAAATCAACAGTGACCCCCCCCCCCCCCCCAGCTCAGTGGCCGTAGCGGCAGTACAGGCATGCTGTGCAGCCAATAGACAAGTGGTATTCACACACTTAGCTCACCCAGCTTACTATGCCCCGCCCTCCCAGGCTTAAAAGGACCAACTCTCACTGCCCCTCCAGTAAGAATCAGGGGGTGGGTGAGGTGTAACTGTGGGCCTTTATATAGGGCAGGTGGGGGTTTCATGTCCACCCAATAGATGCCAGGTGCATATTGCCGCCATGGGACAGACTTGTATAAATGAGGCTACATCTCAGAGTTCTGCTCACAGACGCCGAGAGGCACAACCAGAGCAGATCCACAAGCTGCACCTACAGACAGACCACGTGGTCACCTAGCTATTGGACACCACTCCCGTTAGCGTCATCTCTACAGCTCTACTCTACACAAGTCAGCTCTACACTACACAAGCCCGCTACTACCGCTACTTGCAGGAACAAGATCTGGTGAGAAAAAGACTCAGCATAATACTTTTAAAAAAAAGTAAGAAGAAAAGAAGACTCATCACCATCATGGCCTGGAGACTTGCAGTTTGCCTGCTTGTGGTGCTGGGGGTTGTGGGTGTGGATGTGGAGGGCTCCAAGATCCTGCTCTACCCGTACGGCCACTGTATGAACTCCCACCTGCTGGTCATGGAGCGTCTGGGCGCCATCCTCATCGAGAACCAGCACGATGTTCACATGATCGTCAACTCCAAGTACTCCGACTTCCGGCCCTCGGTGGAGGCCGAGCCGCTCCCCAACATGACGCTGCAGGAGTTCCAGGCCCCAGCTAACTTCACCACAGTGTGTGAGTACGACAGCATCGACTACTCCCTCTACTCCCCGATACCTGAACGCTTCAACTTCTTCATCCAGACCTCGGCCACCTACTGCGACCACCTGGTCGGCGACCGCTGGTTGTTAGCGTCCTTAAAGAGGCAGCAGTACGACTTGTTCATCGTGGAGGCTATAGACCCGTGTAGTCGCATCCTGGCCGACTACCTGGACGTCCCCTTCATCCCTCTGCTGACCACGGGTCTGGGGCACTGGGACGGCAACCCGCGCCCCCCGTCCTACATCCCGGCCCCCATAGCGCCCTTCACACCCGACATGACCTTCCTGCAGCGCACCGGCAACCTCATCATGAAGGTCATGTACGACTCTATCCCCACACTCATGGGCTTCGACAACCACTTCGAGGATATTAAGGTGAGTAGTGTGTCCTATTTTCTACAAATGTAAACTTTCTTGACCCTTTTTATAACCTACACTGTTGCTGCCGGGGCATTAAGGATACTTTTTGCAGGGGGGGGGGGGGTTAATATAGGGCCGCATAATGCTTTAATGTGCTTTACCCCTAGTCGCCATGATGCATAAATGCAGTCCTGGCGAGTCTCCTCGCCAGAGCTTCATTCCTGTATTGTACAGATGACCAATCATGACAGATGACCAATGCATTATAGCCTGCATGATTATGCGGCCCTAAAAGGATTACCGTATTCGACGTAATAAGCGCCCAGGGCGCTTATAAAATTATTTTTATGGCGTTTTAGTACTTAAGAGTTTAATTGTCTATAAAATCGTGAAATTTGGGCCTTTGTTCCAGTCTAAAAATACCCCAAAAAGGGGGGTGGGCGCTTATTAGGGGGTGGGCGCTTATTAGGTCGAATACGGTAGTCCCTAAATCACTGTAACAGTATCATATATTTAAATATCATGGAATGGAGACGGGATCACATGTTATGACCACTGTTATGCATGGGAAGTAAGAGCTTCAAGAGGGTGGCGCATAGTTCCTGGTATCATTTCTCAATGTGTGTGCCCCTCAAAAGTAGCATCATATCAAATTAAGTGCATGGGCAGCATCTCAAGAATGGTCTAAGAACATTTTAAGTCCATTTTGGAGAAGATTGATTTATGATCCTAATCAAGTTCCCTTCTCTCTTTAAGATCCGACATGGCATCAACACGTCCCTCTCCATTGCCGACACGTTTAACAGGGCGTCAGTGAAGCTGGTGAACTCGGACTTCACCTTTGAGTACGCGGCGCCCGTAGAGCCGGACACGGCCCTGGTGGGCGGCTTCGCCATCCGCCCCCCGGCGCCGCTACCCGCGCGTCTCCTGGCCTTCATAGAGGGCGCTGGGGAGGACGGCGTCATCGTGTTCACCTTCGGCACCGTGGTGACGTCATTCACGTCACGCTGGTACGAGATCTTCGTGGCCGTCTTCCGGCAGCTACCATGCCGCGTCATCTGGCACTGTAAGCGCGGGGGACTTCCGGTGGGCGCCGTGGTTCCGGAGAACGTGATGGTGATGGACTGGATCCCCCAGACGGACCTCCTCGCACATCCGGCCATCAAACTCTTCATCACCCACTGCGGACTCAACAGCGCCATGGAGGCGGTGCACTTCGGGCGGCCTGTGATCGGCATGCCCATGTTCGCCGACCAGTTCAGTCAGTCGGCCAAACTGACGCGCCACCTGGGGATGGGGCGGGAGGTGGACCTGTTCACGCTGACCAATGAGACCTTCTACACGGCCGTGACGGACGTGCTGCGGGACCCCGTGTACAGCCAGAACGCGGCCACCATGTCGCGGCGGTTCAGGGACCAGTTGGTGACGCCCACCGACAGGACGCTGTTCTGGGTAGAGTACGTCCTCCGTCACAAGGGGGCGCATCACCTCAAGTCTCACGCCGCCAAACTCAACCTCTTCCAGTACCTCTCACTGGACGTCATCCTGTGCCTCATGTCTGTCCTCTTTGTACTTCTCAAAATCACCCTAGTCCTTCTCAAACACTCCTACAGGTCGCTGGTCTGGTGCACCAAGGAGAAGCAAGCATGAGCTGCTTAATCACCATGTTGTACATTCATTGTATGAAAGTGGCACATTTAGAGCGGCCGCCCTCCCTGTTATTTAAAGAGTTAATTCATTTTTTTCCTAATTTAATATTTTGTCAAAAAACTTGTTGGGGAAAGATTGAATGATCCGATAGCGTCTCCCCCTCCTTTATAAAAATAGTTGATCCACGAATGAAAGTTGCCCATTCAAATGTAAATAAATGTATATACATTAAAAGTATGTCACTAAATTGGATCAAATTGAGCCATTTTAATGTAAATACATGTGTATAGATTAAATGGTGTATATAATACATTCCATATCATTACCACATCGTAAAATTATTTAAGTGTACAAATAGATGTACATAGGATAACACTGTATATAAATATGTCCGTAAATAACGTTACTACCTCTCCCTGGACAATTAACTCTATTGGCCTATATTATAGAACACGCCTCCCTCGTGTGTCCTAGGTCTGCCCGGCCTGTGTCTGTGTATATATGTAAAATAAGGATAAGAAATACCTATATATGTCATGTGGGTATACATGCCACCTTCTATAACATGGAAGAGATCTGCACTACTTGTTTTCTGTTCAACCCTTTAAGGGCCACATAGTGCTTTACAGCGCTATTCCCTAGGTCGTCATGATGCATGAATGCAGCAAGGGAGAATCTACTCACCAGATTTTCACTCATGCTGACCCTTCGGAAGTAAAGTATATCAACCCCATGGGGTATGTATGATGCCTAAATGCAGCACTGGTGAGTTACTCACCAGGGGTGCATTCATGCATCATGGCGATGAATGGCATCATGTGTTAAAGCCCTATGCGGCCCTTGCCGGGTTTGCCGACTGACTGACTGTATGTTGCTCCTATTCCTGTATCTATATATAGTGCATCATATAAATACGTGATATACCTCATGTGTTCCGTGACTGTGAATAGCGGCAGTCTCTTCATACCATTTGATGATGTCTCACCAAGTTTGTGATAATAAACTTATGTTTTAAAATATATTACGTTTTATGAATTTATTGAAGGTTTTAGAAGTATGCTACCATAAAGATATTCTTTAATCGATATCATTGATATGAAGGAACACAAGATGTCTTTAACTACCGGTATCTTCGAATCCTTTTGGCACAACCCATAAATAGAATTGCATGCATGTCCCTACCATTCCATACACTGAAAATCCAAAGGTTGAAAGGGTTAGTCAGTGCAGACTATCCTAGGTTAGTCATGTGAGTTTTAGTACAATGGCAAAGTTATATTCAAAAATGACAGAGGGGTCAGTCAGTAGTGGCTAACCTAGGTTCATCATTGGTGTGTTGTATGTGTATACCACTAGTTGGTGCCACCTGTGATGACCACTCAGTGGCTCCCCTGGAAAGTGAAAGACTAAGGTGGGTTGGTTAGTACGGACCAACCCTGACAATGATAACTTACCTAGGTTGGTCGCATAGGGAGCCAAAAAATGACTAACTAGGTTAGGCACTAGTGACTGAGAGATTGGTCGTATAGGGAGCCTAGGAATATCAGTGTAGTGAGGGGCTTTAAAACCTACCACCATGATATGAATAACCATTTTAAGGACTTATATGCATTATACCCGTCATCTTCATGATATATATGAATGAAGTACTTACCGGCGAGTTACTCACCAGGGCGACATGCAATTGACATGACAACAAAAGACATGGGATATTAAAGGGCTTTGTGGCCCTTAAAGGGCTAATGGTGCAATAAATAGATATCTATACAGATATCAAAAAGTATTACGCAAATTTACTGGGAGATTCAGCTTGCACTACCCTACACGATGAACCACCTAAATTAAGATAAGCCAAAAAAAGAAAAGGTTTGTTTCAGGTCACCCGACCGACCTTATCAAAACAGGGCCGACCCTACGTTCTTTTATGCAATTTTAAAGAAATCTTTATACTTTTACACTTTTTTTTGGTCAATTTTAGGTTTACAAAGAGGCTGGTTATTTTTTTCATCTTTATTATATAATGCAAAATAGAAATGCAGTATGTTACATGCAAATTTATACAATTTTGAAGAAATCTTCACATCTTTACACATTTTTGGTAAATTTTGGGGTATGTAGAAGGGCTGGCAAAAAAAGAAAAAATCCGCCCTACCGACCCCATACTTTCATCCCATGTTACCTGAATGAAACAAACCTTTTATTTTTATTTGGCCTAACAACCGACTAAAGTGTGGGGTCTCGCCGACCGAAATTACCCATTTTGAGGCTAATAAGAGTCGTAAACAATGATCTAATTGGGGATTATCTAAAAGTTATTAGCACGTCGCGTCGGCCCTGTTTTGCTACACCCGGGAACTGGAATGGAGCACCTTATACATCTCGATCTTAATAGGCACACTCCTCAACCCTTCAAGGATTTTTTTTAAAATTGTTTATTTGCAAATTCAGGAATTGATTTCCATTTACAAATATCCGAACCGGGGAAACACTTTTGGTTCTAATTATATCTATATACAATTTTGTACAGGATATGAGGAATTACAGGTGGGTATCACAGTGTCATGAGTGAGAGAAAATATATGTACATAATTACGCATGTAATAAAGAATTGAGAAAAATAATTAAGGTTTTGTCTGTCCTTTTTCCGTTTAGACTCAGAACATAGAGTTACTTTGTTGATTGGCCTGTACTGGTATTGTAACATACTAAGCGCTATAGTGGACCCTGGGCAGAATTGTCTTTTGCTGCTTTCTCACTGAGTAAGCAATTTACTGTTTATATGAATACTTTTATTTCAGCTGCTTTCTCAAGGAGTAAGCTAGGCTTTAGTTCTAAATTGCTTTCTCACAGAGTAAGCTGGAGCTGGAGCTACCCCTTCTCACAGAATAGGAGGAAGTCTTGTGTTTCATCGGTCGGCCTTCTCACTGAGTAGGTCGCTGCCTTCTCACTGAGTTGACAGGTGATGTGGGTGTCATGAAGGTGTGGGGGGGGGGCTTTCTCACTGAGTAAGCCTTCCCCCTATGGTGGTGCCCTGGCGTTGCCGCGGAGTCTGGCTCTGTCTTGGTAGTATTTCTTCCTTTTTCCTTTTGTTTGCGTGCCTAGATGAACCTTCACTCTTGCCTTGAAAGTTGCCTTGCTATCTACTAGTTGCAGTTCAGCAGGGAGTTTGTCCCATAGTATTGTGCCGCGGTAAAAAGGAGATTTCCTGTACATGGCTGATCTGGGTCTCCTTACTGGGAAGGCAAACTTCCCGTTTGATCTGGTGTTTCTTACTTTAGTCAAGGGGGTTATTCTCTTTGATTTTCTATACATCATGGACAGAAGTAGTTCGTCTCTCCTTTTGTCTAGCATTGCTGTTTCAGATCTGTCATGGATGCCTTGAACTGTTTCATCCCGTGTTTTAACCCTTAGGCAGATTCTTAACGCTTGGTTCTGCATCACCTGGAATTTATGTGATGGGTCTCTGCGAGCTGAGCCGGCTAGGAAGCAGCAGTAGTCCAGAAGAGGGAGGATGGTTTGTTTATATACTGCAAGAGCTGCTTTTTCAGTAATGTAGTATCTGAGCTTGGCTAGCTTGAAGATCCTGTTTGATACTCTGGAATTTGTGTATGATACATATTTAGCCAGAGAGATTTCAGAGTCCAGCACTGTGCCTAGGTATGAGTAGCTATTTACCTCTGACAAGACTTTACCGTTAATGGAGAGTGCTAGATTTGGCAGTCTTTGTCTCGCTTGGTTAGATGCGAACCACATAGTCTGGGTTTTACTTTCATTCACAGTCATGCTATTTTCGTCGCACCATTTTCCAACCGCATTCAGGTCAACCTGAACATTTCTTACTGCAATTCTTTCATTAGGGTGTGATGAGTAAAGTACAATGTCGTCGGCGTACATGGCAACTTTGCTGAAACGGACTTTTTCTGGTAGGTCGTTCATGTAATAGATAAACAGGAGAGGGCCTAGCACTGAGCCCTGGGGTACACCGAAGGGTACACTTTTTGAATTGGATATTGTGGCTCCGGCTTTTGTCCTTTGTTCTCTGTTTTTGAGGTAGCTTTCCAACCACCCCAGGAAATGTCTGTCTAGGCCTAGTTTGCTTAGTTTTTGAAGTAGGATGCCGTGGTGGATGCTGTCGAAGGCCTTCCGCATATCGATGAAGGCGGCTGCTGTCGATTGTCCTAGGTCTCTGTATTTGAACAGGTCGTTTACCAAGTCGAACACAGCCTCCCCTGTACTCAGGTTCTTTCTGAATCCGTATTGGAAATCCCCTAGCAGCTTATTTTCTTCAAGAAAGTTATACAGGTAATCATGTGCTAATTTTTCCTGCAGCTTCCCTACTATGGGAAGGATACTTATTGGTCTTAGGTTAGTTACCATGGAGCTGTCACCTTTCTTTGGAAGAGGTGTAACGACTGCTTTGGCCCAGGCTGCGGGAAAGGAGCTGCTCTTAAAAGATGTGTTGTATAGGTGAGTTAGGTGGTGCTTCATGTAACCTAGAGCGTCTTTCAATACTCTGCTGTTTATATTTTCTATTCCTGAAGGTTTGTTCACGTTGATGGACTTTATCAGGTTAGAGACATCTTTCACATCGAATGTTATGGGACCCATCACACTGGTGTAGGTTTCCAGGGGGGGGGGTGTATACCGGGCTTCCTCAGGGTCAGCTCCAAGTTCTATTTTATTGTCAAACAGATTTTTCCCCACATTGGCGAAGAAGTTATTGATGTAGTCTGCTGTTTCAGCGTCCAATATTGGGTCTCCCGTGGTTTCATCTCTTAGGTTGAAGTGGTTTGCTTCTTCTCCTATTTTTAACATTTTGTTTAGTTCCTTCCAGAACTTGTTTGGGTTGTTTCTGAAGCGTTCCAGTTTTGGGATGCACGCCCGTGCTAGTTCTCCAAGGTGTGTGTACAAACATTAAGAGCGCAATCTTAACCTAAGAATTAAGATGGTCTTAATTGTCTGAAAAATAGTTCTGACACTACTCCCTAGAGGGCACCACACAGAATTAAGATTGTCTTAATTATCTTAAACTATCTTAATCCTATCTTAAATTATCTTAAAAATGTTTCTAAGCAAATGAAGACGGTGCCACTAGTAGTGATGTGCCTACGCAGTCCATGGTAGGATAGGCTAGTTAGCTAGTATGTAATGGGGGGCTCTGCCCCCTAACCCCCGTTTTTATTCTTCCTTTTCTTTCCTTTTAGATGTTTATATTGTCTCAGCTGGGTGCAGGGTACATACTATAAAGGTAAACATACTTGCAGGGCGGGCCGTTATACATGAGGACATTTTAAGATGTCTTAATAAAGATTGCGCTTTAAACGTTTGTACATGCACCTAGGAGAGCTAGCACGTATTTGCTTCAAGCACGGCATAATGCATCAAACCCTTCCCCTTGTATCATTTCCTGACACTCTTTGTGTGAAATGAAAACTGATTTCTCCACCCCCCTCCCCAGACCGTGATAGGCAAATTGACCCACTGTTTGTGAAAGCTTGCACATCCCATGTTTTCTACCATGTATCTGGTGCTGGCGGTATAGTATGCCCAGTTTTTGCCCGGTTTGGGGTAGAAGAGAGAAATATGACCAGATTCGCTGAAAATGTCATTTCTATCTTCTGCTAAAAAAATTAATGCCTTGAAGTCTATGGGTGCCCGGTAGGGGTGGTAGCTTTTTTTAGGACATTTACATAATAGCGAAAGATCGCAGTTCAATTTCTTTTTAGAAAAATTGAGATTAAAAAAAAAAATTTGAAGGAAAATTGTATGCCCCGCATTTGTCTATCTCGAATAATAACTGAAATACAACGATTCTCCTATGTCTCAAAAATTGTCTTAAAATGCAAAATTGGTAGATGTATATTACTCAGGGTTAATTTAACCCTGAGTCAACTATAGTGATGTGCAACATTTTTTTGCGGAAAAGGGCGATTTCTTTATGACCCCCGCCCCTGTAGAGAGGTCAACATTTTCGAGTGCCCCTCCCCCTCCCAATCTCTGTTTTGAGCCAAAATGCCTGCGCGTTACTACTGTTCAAAGGGCCCGCGCGCGCTTATTTTCGACCCTAAGGGGAGGGTGGGAGGGGGTCTTTAAAGATTCTGACCACTCGTCCGGGCAGGGGGAGGGGGAGTGTAAAAGCTATTTCAATGGGGGTGGTCTCGTTGGTACACCTGCAGGCTGAGAGTAACATATTACCTAAGGGAGTGCTCATTTTTAACATCGTGAATTTGGAGGGGGGGGGTAAAAAATCTAGACCCCTTTTGGGGAGGGGGGTAAAAAAAACTTCTGTTTCGAAGAAAGAGCCATCGCGTTACTATGCTATAAGGGGGTGCGAACACTTGCAATTTTCAACCCGCCATGGGGGAAGGGATTCCGACCCCTTGAGGGGTGGGGGGGGGGGGGGGGTGAAAAATGTCTGTGCACTCCCCGCGGAATCGAACCACCCCTCCCTTGTTGTTTAAAAAATGAGCACTCCCTAACAGTTATAAGAACAGCTCTAGGTGTACGTGCAGTTGGGCACGTCCACAACAGTCACTGTATTCTATATGGATGATGATGATGTGCAGTCACCCCTCCAATGCAGCCACTCCCTCTAATGCAGCCACCCCCTCTAATGCAGCCACTCCGTCTAATGCAGCAACTCCTTCTAACCCCGTCACCACTGGATTTCCTGTAACTCAATGCAATTTTCTGCAATATATTGGCTTACCGTGTGGAAGGGGCTAATGCAGCAACTCCCTCTAATGCAGCCACTCCTTCTAATGCAGCCACCCCTTTAATACAGTCACTCCATCTAATGCAGTCACTCCTTCTAATGCAGCCACTCCCTCTAATGCAGCCACTTCCTCTAACACAGCCACTCCTTCTAATACAGCCACCCCTTTAATGCAGCCACTCCCTCTAATGCAGCCATCCCTCTAATGCAGTCACTCCTTGTATTGCAGCGACTCCTTCTAATGCAGCCACTCCCTCTAATGCAGTCACTCCTTCTATTGCAGCCACTTCTTCTAATGCAGCCACCCCCTGTAATGCAGCCACTCCCTGTAATGCAGCCACTCCCTCTAATACAGCCACTCCCTGTAATACAGCCACCCCTCTAATACAGCCACCCCTCTAATGCAGCCACTCCCTCTAATGCAGTCACTCCTTCTATTGCAGCCACTCCTTCTAATGCAGCCACCCCTCTAATGCAGCCAATCCCTCTAATGTAGCCACTCCTGCTAATGCAGCCACTCCCTCTATTGCAGCCACCTCTCTTATGGGTGTGGACCACCAAATTCGACATGACGACATTGGCATTTCTTAAAATCGACATGTGACATGGCAACCTAAGCGACATATGACATGGACAAACCTTAAAATCGACATGTGACATGAAGCCTAGTGACATGACATCAAGCTTAGTGACAAGGAAAAAGTAGGATAACTAAAATTGAAGTGTGTTTAGGTGTCTCTATCTATATAAAATACCCAATAATTCAATTGGATTATTGACATAAGTGACACAGGTTTTTGCTTAGTGACATGGGACATGGGCATTTCTTATAATCGACAGGGGACATGGAACCCCCCCCATCCAGAGCCCCTCTCTTAAGTAGCCATCTCTATTATGACCACGTTATATTACGATCACCCCGGTATTGCACCATCCCTCTCGCATTCTATAGCAGGGGAGGGGGCCAAAAGGCAGGGAGCAGGGGGTCTGTGTTTATATAGGTAAAGGTAGGGTGTATAGGAGGAAGCATGTAAGGCCTCTGGGTCACTCGGTGTCGCGGTAGCTTTAAAGGGTATCGCTACAAAAGTAGGTGCTGGAACCCTGTGGATGTCAGAGAAACAACATTGTACTATGTAGCTAGTGCTGCCCTCTCGTGGCATATGTCAATAAGAGATGTATGGAATAATAGCACAACAGTTCTTCAGATCTCCACCAGAATCTGTAGTGTAGTGGTTATGATGCCTGCTTTGCAATCAGAGGATCCGGAGATCTATCCCAGAAGGTGCCATGACCTTTTCTCAAAAAAAGGTATAGTTATTCTTTTTTCTTTTTTTTTGGTGGGGGGGGGGGGGGTAAAATAAAGGGGGGAAGGAATCTTGCATTATATTCTAATTTTCACATAGAGAGTATTTAAGCAGCAATGTCCATTGCATGGGCTATAGGGCTAGATTGCCTCACAAAGGAAGTACTTTTTCTTTAAATGGGCATTACAGAAAAATGAGTACCACAACATGTAATTTCTTTTCCATTTTCTATTTGATTATTCTGCCAACTAATCTAATCCAAAGTGATTCGAAGATAGCAATAGAAGAACATGGTCATCTGACCACAAAATAAAAATGCTCTTTTAGCTTAGTTAAGAACTAGCTTTTTCAAGTGGCTTTCCCATAGAATTGAGCACTGTACCATGCCATTTTCTTTACTTTTTCTAGTTCCTTATGTATTGAACTAATATTATACTAAGTTATATGCAGAAATCAATAGAATATCTAGATCATCGAACAGGTAGCGATACCCTTTAACTACCGGGTTTAGCTTTTCCGTATGGTGTACCTCCAGTCACTTGATATTGATATATCATTTTTTACCTGTAGATTTCAGGTTATGTAGGATTTAAAACTTTAAAATGTGTCCTATACCCGTCAGATTATGCACTGTAAACGTAGAAATTATTGCTGGGATAAATTTTCGCGGATTTGCTAAAAACTACAATGTCGTGCTAATTTTATTTGTGGATATTGATGTATGTTAGTTGTAACCCAATATTTGATAAACATTTGCGCTGACTTTTTATAAGGACTAAATACATATAAACACTTGTTCAAATGTTCAGGCACATAGCCAGGGGGGGGGTGCAGTAGGCTACCCGTCCTCCCCCAACAGCTCAACATTATATGAAAAGGTCCATAAAAGGTCCAGTCGTGGTATTAAGATAAATTCAAGTAAAACATGGTTGAAAAGTCCACCCCCAAGGTGCTCTAGATACGGCCCTGATATTACACCAGCACTACCTGGTCTCCCTGCCCGGGGGGGGGGGGGGTTACTCATTCTTTGACTGAACCAACTGACTGCCAAACTACCGCCTGCCTAAAAACAGGAGCCACCAAACCACTCACCCCACCTTCTGCAATGCAGTTTACCGCCCCCAGATTTCTTACAGATAAGCCACTGCCCATGTTATTTCAGGAACCATTGTGTTTGAACCTTTCATTCCTGATGCAACAGGTAAAGCAGACATGGAGAATAGTTTTCTTTCTTACATTTTATCATTAAAACCTTACTGACACCTAATTACTACTCCAGAGTTACCCCCTAATTTTTAGCCCGACCGCTTCCACTTCCGCAGGGCTGTTTGGCAGTGGGTAGCCATATCATATCTGAGTACCCCCTGGGGTCCCTGGGCATACTACACTCACCAACACAAACTGTACTCTGACCCATTGCTACACCTCAGTGCTGTTACATTTTTTCACTGTCCCCATTTTCTGTCACTTAAATCGGTCACCCTCACCCCCACCCTTTCTGTCTGCAATCTAGAAGAGCCTATGAACTTGTTTTCCAATTGTGCGACAACCGCATGATGACATTGATGCACTCTTAGTCTTATTAGGCCAGATGAAATAAAAGAGGTAAGGCTACACCGAAAGAAAGTTGGTCAATGGATTTCGTGCACTTTATTTTTGAAATGTTTTCGTTTTTTCTTCTTGTCAATGGATTTCACTCGCCTCATAATCATTTGTTATAACAATATTGATTTTTAAATCTGAATTGACCGTTTTCTTTTGGGTGTGGTCTTAATTTGGAAAATTTCAACAATTATGTCACCGCTAGTGGTGGTGGTGGTCGGTTGGAGTAAAAGGCACAGTTTATATCAGTCAAAATGAGGGGGGAGGTATGAGACGGATATCAAAGAGAAGAGGCTTCACAGACATGAGAGAGAATAAAACAGGGTCAAAAGGGAGTCCAGGCTGCCTCCAGAATGAATCCCCTCTTTAGGGGAGACCAGGCTGCATAAGGGACCCTAGGTGACTACCTGGGCGACATAAGGGAGTCACCTGGAGGAGTCACATAGTTTCCTGGCTCACTTAAGGGAGTCACATAAAAACCTGGACTCCCCTAGAGAGAGGAGTCATTCTGGAGGCAACCTGGACTCCCTTTTGACGCTGTTTCTTTTCTCTGTGTTGCGCTCAAAATTGAAGAAATGTTCGTATTTTTACCGGTTTTGGGTCAATTTTAGGGTCTTCGGAGAGGTTGGTTAGTACTTTTATGTTTTAAAAAAAAATTCATATTTTGGTAACGACGTTTTCGGCCCAAAGAAGGGGGAATTACTCTGGTCAATTTCTTGGTCTCTCTAATGAGTTTTCTTGACCTTGTATATATCCCTATAGTCTCAATAAATGTACATTGTGTGTATAAAAAAACAAAAGCAAAATAAAAATAAATATGTATACGTCTCCCCCCCCCCACTTCCCCTGATCCAACACCACTACCTTGTCGTCAAATTCCGGTCGAGACCTATATCGGGGCCATGACAGCTCCACACACAATATGTCACATCGTAAAAGGACGTTTTCCTCAGGCATGCATATCGATCATTCCTTCACACTCCAGACAAGGAAAGACGAAGAAATGGAACTGAACAGTTTTTTGGTAGGACGCACGGCGCAGTAGAAATAGTCAAGTGTAGGGCCCGGGGCATGAGGGATTCTTCTTTTTTCCTATGACACGTTTTAAACCGCAGAGCGTTGGGCAGGCACACAATGCCATTTACGGGGGTGCAGAGGGGTCCCCCCCCACCTGATGTCGGAAAGTCGCCGAAATAAAGGGGTCCAGGTCACACAGTCGCTCTCTTGGACCCCATAAACTATTTTTAATTTTTTCCAAAAGTCGCCAAGTCGCTTATATTATTGCTTTAGGTCGAAAGTCGCCTCCAAAACAGCCCAGGTCGCCAGGTCGTTTTTGACCCATCTGCAGTCACATTTACATGGTACGCCAAAATTATAAGAGAATTTATACTAACTGGAAGGATTCCAGGTGGAATTGGTGTGAATTTACGTACCCGGTAATTATATTATGTAATCACTTGTTGGTTGCTTCTGTACTGATGATGTATAATAACTTGAAGACCACCTCCGGAGGTTTTGAATAATATGAGAAGACCAGAATATACCACTGCAGAAATACTGTTTTGAATAATCCTTTAGTATGTGTGACATAAATATGTGAATAAAGTGGTGTTTTTAGCAAAAATAGTAAATCCCTCCAAATACTGAATTGGTCAATGTGTGCTTTCCTCACTTTGCACAAGGGGGCACTGCTGTACATGGTCTGCTGTGAGAGGCTGTTGCTAAGGACATGTGTGAGAGAGAGTGTGTGTGTATGTGGGGGGGGGGGGGGGGGGGTGTAGTTGTACCCACATACCCCCCCCCCCCCCCCCACCTGCTTGCAGGGAAACTAACAACTGTTAACTACCCAATGGATTGCCCGTTGTTACACTCTGTATTGAAGTATGGTGAGTGATCAGGGCCAGTGCTCAGTGATTGGGTGGGGGAGGGAGGGAAGGCCAGTGGGAGGTAAGTGCCTCAGGCAGACTGACCACTGCAGGGGCCCAGGGGGGCCACTCCCACAGTTTTGGCTAGCATGTGTGACCATGATTCCAAGGGAAAGGGTACTTTCTGGGGCCCTTTATAGATAGGGATTAGGAGGGGTTTCTCATCAAATTAGTGCTAGTTTGTTAATTCACCTCTTGTAATAAGAATACCAGGTTTGAAGTGATATTTGCACATGCATGTAGTTTCTATAGAAAATATATGGGGTGGCCTCCCCATTGGGTTGGTTGTCACCCAATATGAGATCACATTGGGTATTTGGGCTGTAGTTCATGTGCTTCTCACTGGGGACAGCACAATCACTGATATTTAGGATATGAGGTCTCATGGATTGGCCCCCAACTAAACCAAGTAATAAATGAATAAATATAGCTCTACAGGAGTTACCTTTAGATAGGAAGTCAGTTAACATACCTAGGTACCTGATTACAATAGCGAAATTGCCAACTAAAAACCTCCGGATGTGGTCTTCAATGATTGGTGGTTTACTAGTTTAGTTACAGGTGTCTGCAGTATGGATCTATAGATTAAACTGAAAAACACCTTTTTAAAAAATAATTGGCCTAATTTAGTATCTGACATGAGTGACATCATGTGTCCCACCTCCTGGGGGCCTCATGAATATTGATTAGCACACTTGAGGGAGGTGTATGCTTTGTTATAAAGAATCAGTTATGTTTGAATCAGTAGTCATTTATAACCGTATGCTCAACCTTCCTCAGTTTACACTGATAATCACTCCCAAGTATGCCCTAGAGGGTTCAAAGCAACTAAAATGTTTGAAAAATCTTTCACTTTAGCGAAATCCATGGAAGGAAAAATGCATTTCCGAAAGAAAGGCTCAAGAGAAAATAGTGTTTTATGTGTGTGTGGCATAAATTGCATGTAGGCATATGAGACTACACTATTGCCACCTGGTGACTAAACCGGGAAGTACTGAATCTCCTAGAGCAAGAGGGAGGAAGACAGTGAAAAACGTGCAAATTGCACTCTGCATAAAACCACAGATAAGGGTAAGTATTAAACTTTCTGTCGCATGCACCATGTCGCATGATGATTGAGTGCAGCCCTGGACCTGACGAGTCTGCTCACCTGTTTGGAAGCGTATCCACCCCCGGGGGGGGGGGGGGGCACTTCATATATTTTGTATACACAGATGTGCGGCTGGGAAGGGCATTTTTTGAGCAAAATCCCCCTCACCAAGGGTTTGCTTTTCACCAAAATCCCCCTCACCAAGGTTCACTTTTCGAAGATTTCAAAAAATCCCCCCAAAAAGGGTTACTTTTTGCCAAAATTCTTTGCAACAAGGGTCACTTTTGACCAAAATTCTTACACCAAGGCCGACTCCTCGGGGAAAATTGCTAAAACCTAGGCACTTTTGTCCAAAATCCCCCTCAGCAAGGGTCACTTTTGACCAAAATCCCCCTCACCAAGGGTCACTTCTGACCAAAATTCCCCTCACCAAGGGTAAGGGTTGTCAAAGGGCCAGCCGCACACCCGTGTCAAAAAAAAATTGAGTACCCCCCGGGTATCCACCCCATTTAGGGTCGGCATGATGCCTGAATGCAACTCTGGCGAGTTACTCGCCATAGCCATGCATTCAAGCATCATGATGACATAGGGGCATAATGTGTTAAAGTATACTATGCGGCTGCATTAACACATTATAAAGACGTAGGGGCTAGTACATTAAAGCACTGTGCGGCCCTTAAAGGATTACCTTAGATGACTCACCTCAAACAGGTAATGCACCTTGACTAGGCGGCACATGCTGTAGCCGTTCTTCCTACAATATAACGACATTATGCTGTCTTTTAGAGTGGGATATTTAATGTACCCGTATTCGATGTAAGGGCACTTAAAAAATAGTTTTCAGTGAAAAAATCAGCTTCGAATATTCATTTTGATAAGCGCCCAATGGCTGATATATGCTGACTACTGGCACACCTCATTGGCCTCTGCAAGGCTTCTACACACCTCTTTTACTTAACACTTGGATTGGCCTTAACACCTGCACAGGTGTGAAGTACTCCATGTCACACACATGTGTGAAAAACAGTAACAAAATTGGAGAGACACATTAAAATAATCTGGAAATTTCTGAAAAAGAGGGGGGCGGTCGAATACGGTATTATGCCTTTTTGTCGTCATGACGCATAAATGCAGCAGCCATTGTGAGTTACTCACCAGGGCTGCATTCATGCATCATGCCGACTGTTCCATAATGTATCAACCGAGCAACGTCGGCATGGTCCATGTATGCAGCATTGGCAAAAGTTACCCGCCAGGCCTGCATTCATGCATCATGACGCCAAACGATACTTTAAATCACTGGATCTCACTGGATCTTAACTTCTTTTTTTAAATTATTGTCGGTTCCCATCCCAATAAGTTAAAGATAAGTTCTTTGTTATGTTGTTTAAAATCAAACAAACGATATAAAAACGTGAATTTTACCTGTATGGTCTCAGCACGATAAGCAGATCGAGGTAAATCTTGGTCAGCAGCATCAGGATAATGATCTGAATTAGGGCCCTGGGGAGGAGAGTCAAGGTTTCTGGTCATTGCGCATGTCAGAAAAAAGGACTGTTTGGGAATTTAATTTGCCAATTTCCAAATGAAAAACAACATGATAAAATGGACAACTACCCTATAGAGTCACTCTCGCCTCGGCCAATACACTCCATATTGACAACACTGGTCATATTTTGTTATATATTTTTTGATCTGGCCAAAAAAAAAAAAGTGTGTTTCAGGTTACATGGTCTGAAAATCTAGGGTAGGTACCGTAAAACCCCGCCTTTAAGACGGATTTATTTTGGGATATTTTTTTCTTACAAGACGGATTTTTTTCCTAAAGAGGGGGGTCGTCTTAAAGGCGGGGTTTTGACAATTTTTATTTGGAAAAAGGCCCCCAAAAAGAAAAAAACATACCAACGAACGGGTAGCACACATTAACTTTTCCTTCATTGGTTTTGCAAGGTGACATGTATTGTGATGTAAAGGCCATAGGTAATTCACGGAAAGTCCATTGAAAATTATGATTTGGGTGACTTAGAAGGGGTCTGGGGTTGGGCAGGACCCCCCAAAATCGGGGGTCGTCTTAAAGGCGGGGTTTTCTATTTTGTCATATCTTTTTTCTACAAGACGAATTTTTTTCTCAAGTTGGGGGGTCGTCTTAAAGCCGGGGTCCTCTTAAAGCCGGGGTTTTACGGTAGGTCGGATTTTTTTTTTTTTTAATTTTTTTTTTTTTCACTTTGGCCTGAAAAGTACCTAGAAATTGACTCGCGAACTTTAATGTCGCCTCGACTCGTGAATTATCATAACAACTCTTAAATTGCCCTAAAATGACCTAAAGTATAAATATTTTTTCAAAATTGGATAAAAATGTCTAGGGTCGGCCCTGTTTTCCTAGGTAGGGTCGGGTAACCTGAAACACACCTTTTCTTTTTTGCCTCTTTTAAAGGAAAAATTAGGCCATACCAAAAAAGAAATTGTTAATGGATTTTGCTAGCTTAATCTTTGTTCAAATTTGGGAATTATTTTTTCTTTTGAAATTTTTCCTCTGGTGATTCCTCCAGATCAACCAATTACCGTACTATTTTTTTGTTATAGATTAATTAAGAAATTTTGTTGGAGGCTGGGTGAAATGTTTGTGTTTCTTTCATTGTCACTCGCTCCACTTTTCCATCTACCACATCCATTGATAGAAAAATGCTTAAATTTTTTAATTCTTTCCCCCTCGATCACACCATTTTTTGCAAAGTGAAATCCATTGACCAACTTTTTTAGGGTGTCGCCTAAGCATATCCAAGTAAGGCCACCTTTTTTGATAACTTGGATTACTGGCGCTCAGAGCAAATGTTTTGGGGGGCGGGAGGTGGGGAAAAAATGTGCCCGTATATTGAGAAATATTCCCAATTTTTAAGGTCTACTTCTGGATGTTTGATAGTCAGCACGTACTTTTTTTTTGCAAGTTATCAGAATAAAACGGCCTAAACGAGAAACGTTATACAACATTTTATAACGTTATTGACGTTTCTCTAAGGTTCCTTACTATTGCCTAACGTTATATAAAGTTTTCAAACATGTTTTTTTTTGTTAGCTGGGATGTTGGGTTGCACGTACCCGGTGGGGTAGGCGTCTGTAGTCAGGATGTAGAGCAGCTTACGGAGCAGCAGCACGGCCTCCCAGTAACTGCAGCGGTCCGTGTACGTCTCATACACACACCTGTAAGGTTATACGGTTAACGCTTTAATCCTTTAGCCCCCGAGAAAATTTCTAAAATCTAGAAAACAAATGGTACTTTCTAGGAGATACTAATTCCTTTATTTTCATATCCCATGACATTTCATGATACAAAGTAAGGGAGTGATCATTTTCTAATAACAGGGGGGGGTGGTGGGTTTCCGCGCGGAGCGCGCGAAATTTTTTACACCCCCCTGGTCGAGGGGTCAACATTTTTTACCCCCCCCCCTTACGGCCGAAAATCGGCTCGCGCGCGGGCCCTTTGAAGCATAGTAACGCGCGGGCTTTTTGGCTCAAAACAGGTTAAATTATTTTGATCCCCCCCAAGAGGGGTCCCAATTTTTTTGCCCCCCCCGGTCAAGGGGTCCAAATCTTTTTGCCCCCCCCCAACCCACCACCCCCCCTGTTGTTAAAAAATGATCACTCCCTAAATTTTTACAAAATTCCATGACATAAGTCACATGCTCTTGGCCGTCATAATACACGAATTCAGCCCTGGTAAGTAACTTGCCAGTGGTGTATTCATGCATCATCTCGACCATATGGGACTGAGACACTTCTTTTTCCTATTCCAATCCCTTCTATTTTATCAGCACGCCCAGGATAGCTCTCCTAGGTGCACGGACACACGTAAACAGCGCAATCTTTACACAGGATTAAGATTTAACTACACAGTCCATTGTAGGATAGGCTAGTCGACTAGTATGTAATGCCCCCCAACCCCCGGTTTTTTTTCTTTCTGCCTTAAATTAAGACATTTTAAGATGTAAGATTAACATTGCGCTGTTAACATTTGTCCGCGCACCTGGGAGAGCTAACCCGTATTTGCATTCTATCACATCTTACCGTTCTATAATACCGTAAAACCCCGCCTATAAGCCGACCCCGCCTATGAGCCGAAAGTGACTTGAGGAAAAAATTAGGCTTATATAAAAATGTTTTCACATTTTAGAAAACCCCGTCTATGAGCCGAATTGGACTTGAGGGGTCTTGGGGTGTGCTTAGCCCCTACGTTGGCTATAAACAATACCCCTTTTTAAACAGGTTGATATAATTTTTTTCACTGTAATACTACCTCTCTTTAATGTAACGTGTATACCCCCTTTGGAAATTACTTTTAAGTGCATTAAAGTGAACAAAAGTTGAGTAATTATTGTAACAAAGATTTCATATTTTTTAAGACATCATTTTCAAATAATATTTTAGAAAACCCCGCCTATAAGCCGAATGTGAGTTTTGGGGAGAAAATTCGGCTTATATGAAATAAAAACGCCAAATAAAATTCGGCTTATAGGCGGGGTTTTACGGTATTTCATTTTCTTCTATATATGAGAGTGCAGCCTACCCATATCTGGTCCTGAAGTCCTCCAGCAGGCCCCACTTACGGAACCGTAGGGTGACGAACAGCAGCAGGGGCGGCAGGCTCAGTACGAAAAAGATCAAATACACCACCGCCACAGAGTTCAGCAACTGCAATCAAAGATTGGAATGATTTTTATTTTGATTTTTTTTAGATTTAAACTTGATTGCCTTTCTAGGGGAGTGTGATTTTTGGCTTTGCTTCTTTTTTTTATCATCTTTTTAGAAATAAATACCAGAAACTGCTGCATATAGAATTACCAATATCTCAGCAATCAAATCTCTTTCTATTTTAAAGGTGTTTTTTTTTTCAATGTTTGCACATCTGACTACATCTAAAAAAAAAATTTAAAAAAACTAAAAAAAAACTGACTACATCTTACAAGGGAAAAAGCACCTCCCGCAGCACCAGAATAAAGTATAAAGAAAAAGAAAAGCCTCGCGCCCTCCCCTTTTTTCTCAAAAAGTATCTACAAAGCTGAACATCTTTAAGTGGTCTAAACTTTATTAGCTGAGATAGTAAATGCTTTTAGGAGACAACAGTTAAATGGGGACATTTATCGGAACGGGATATTCTTTTTTTTATGCATTTGTACACCATTGAAACGCCAGTTATTATGAACCATTACACACAAACCTCTGTAATTACTGGATACATATTTAATACAGACAAAAGAAAAATCTAATAAAACATTTGCTCCCAATGTAGGCAGGTGAGTGTGACATAAACGTTTTGTCACGTCATAGTGTTGAATTATCCTCATCCACTGTGTAAATGAATAAATAAATGTCAAATTCTTTAAAAAAAAACTCCAGTTGACCGAATTGTAGACATCTCCCAGTGAGTATAGTAGTTCAGTGACTTGTTGTTATGGCTAACCTTAAAGGACGGTATAGTACTTTAATGTAGTATGGCCTTTGTCTTCATGATGCATGAGTGCAGCATTGGTCAGTAGCTCGCCAGGGCTGCATACAAACATCATGCAGACCATATGGGCGTATCCTAGCCAGATACCCTCCCGAAGGATCGTCATGATGCAATAATGCAGCATTGGTGAGTTACTCGCCAGGGCTGCATTCATGCATCATTACGACAAAGAGCATTAAAGCACTATGTAGCCCTTAATTAAGCCCGCATAATATAAAAAAACACACTAAATGGCTGATGGAATTGGGTTGATTAAGGACTATCACCTTGAAAGCAAAACCGAAAGCTGTCTCTAAAAGGTTCACATTACGATATAGACACCAGGTCTTACTTGGAAATGAAGTTGGTCACAGTTGAGCCGCTGGTCGTACAGATAGCTGTCTGTCATGCGGGAGAAGGTAAACTCCTGAAAAGTCAAAGTTTATAAATGGAGCAAAGCGAATATTAGTTTACCCACCCCCAATGTCAAGTTCAAAAATTACAGCAACTCATTCAACCATGATGTTGAGATGTGTAAGGTATCCAACAACGGGGACAGGAACCCTTCACCCTTAACCCAAAGCTTCCTGCTGCCCTTGTTCAAAATTTAATTTCAATTTATCTGTACATATACTATACACTGAACCACCCTCTTCAGTTTGTGGGGGTCTACCATCACACTGAATATACTGTCTACGAATGTACGCAGCTACTGTAAACGTAGATATTTTCGCTGGTATAGATTTTCGCTGATTTGCTGATAAGAACAATTTCGTGTGGATTTAAATTTGCGACGAAGGAGGTTAACACAGACACAGGAGACAAAGAGGTTAATAGAGTGGGTAGTAGCTTGGCTAGGGTGGAGACACAGAGGTTGGCGTGCTGGGTGCTGGGGGGGGGGTAGTACCTTGGCTAGGGTGGACACACAGAGGTTGGTGTGCTGGGTGCTGGGGGGGGGGTAGTACCTTGGCTAGGGTGGACACACAGAGGTTGGTGTGCTGGGTGCTGGGGGGGGGGGGTAGTACCTTGGCTAGGGTGGACACACAGAGGTTGGTGTGCTGGGTGCTGGGGGGGGGGGGGGGGTAGTGGTACCTTGGGTAGGGTGGACACACAGAGGTTGGTGTGCTGGGTGCTGGGGGGGGGGGGGTAGTACCTTGGCTAGGGTGGACACACAGAGGTTGGTGTGCTGGGTGCTGGGGGGGGGGGTAGTGGTACCTTGGGTAGGGTGGACACACAGAGGTTGGAGTGCAGGGTGCTGGGGGGGGGTGGTAGTACCTTGGGTATGGTGGACACAGAGGTTGGTGTGCTGGGGGGGGGGGGTGGTAGTACCTTGGGTAGGGTGGACACACCGAGGTTGGCGTGCTGGGGGGGGGGGGTAGTACCTTGGGTATGGTGGACACACAGAGGTTGGTGTACTGGGGTGGGGGGGGAGGGGTGGTAGTACCTTGGGTAGGGTGGAAACACAGAGGTTGGTGTGCAGGGTGCTGGGGGGGGGGGTAGTACCTTGGGTAGGGTGGACACACAGAGGTTGGTGTGCTGGGGGGGGGGGCAGGTAGTACCTTGGGTAGGGTGGACACACAGAGGTTGGTGTGCTGGGTGCTGGGGGGGGGGTAGTACCTTGGGTATGGTGGACACACAGAGGTTGGTGTACTGGGGGGGGGGGGTGGTAGTACCTTGGGTAGGGTGGACACACAGAGGTTGGTGTACTGGGGGGGGGGGGGGGGGTGGTAGTACCTTGGGTATGGTGGACACACAGAGGGTGGCGTGCTGGGGGGGGGGTAGTACCTTGGGTAGGGTGGACACACAGAGGTTGGTGTACTGGGGGGGGGGGGGTGGTAGTACCTTGGGTAGGGTGGACACACAGAGGTTGGCGTGCTGGGGGGGGGGGGGGTGGTAGTACCTTGGGTAGGGTGGACACACAGAGGTTGGTGTACTGGGGGGGGGGGTGGTAGTACCTTGGGTAGGGTGGACACACAGAGGTTGGTGTACTGGGGGGGGGGGGGTGGTAGTACCTTGGGTAGGGTGGACACACAGAGGTTGGTGTACTGGGGGGGGGGGGTGGTAGTACCTTGGGTAGGGTGGACACACAGAGGTTGGCGTGCTGGGGGGGGGGGGGGGGTGGTAGTACCTTGGGTAGGGTGGACACACAGAGGTTGGTGTACTGGGGGGGGGGGGGTGGTAGTACCTTGGGTAGGGTGGACACACAGAGGTTGGCGTGCTGGGGGGGGGGGGGGGGTGGTAGTACCTTGGGTAGGGTGGACACACAGAGGTTGGCGTGCTGGGGGGGGGGGGGGGGGGTAATACCTTGGGCAGGGTGGACACACAGAGGTTGGCGTGCAGGGCGCCCCGTGCTAGGGGGGCGTACCACGTGGTGAGTAGCAGCAGCAGAACGCGGCGTCCGTACACCACACTGCGACACAGCGCCGCCTGGTGAGACGCCACACGGGCCCTCCTCTGTAGGCGACCCTACAACACAGACGTACAGCAGGGGGTAAATAGACAGACAGGGTTCCCACTGTTTTTCAGTCACAGTTTTTACTGATATTTAACTGACTTCTAATTGACACATAAGCCTTTCAACTGACAAGTTTAGTATGTTTGAAATTTCAGAACACAAGTTGCAAAATGATCAGTCTCAGCTATTGATAGGGGTAGAAACTAAATTCAAAAGGCATTTTAGTCTTTATTTCCATGTGCAGACCATCGATGTTATAGAAAAAAGGCAATACAAAAAAAAGCCTATCGCCCTCACCCTTTTTCCCTAAAGTATCCACAAAGTCAATTATCGACTTTAAGTGGCCTATCATGTTTTTCCATCTAAATTTGAAAAAACAAAATTCCCCAAAAAATCTTCAAAACACGATTTTGGTGATGAGCACGGTGATGATGAACAAGGCTAGTATTTGGAGTGGCCTTACCATTCTTTTTAAAATTGTTGTCCCACCCTAAAGAAAAAAAAGACTTACTATTCTCTTCTCGTGGATATAGACACACAGGAACACCAATGTGGGGAGTACGATAACTGAGGCCCACTCCAGGTAATGGTGGTACACGTCCAGGGCGGAATAGCACTCTACAAACACAAATATAAATCTATGTATAGGACACTGTTGAGGCCGTTTTATTCTAATAACTTGGATTACGGTCCGCAGATGGGATTTTTTTGGCTTTTATTTTACCCCTGCCTACTGGGATTTTTTTTTTTTAATCAACCAAAAAAAAAAGAAAAAAAAAGTAAATGATGGCCAGCAAAACACCCCAAATTAGACCCTCGAAATTTAGGAATATCTCTCAAAATACCTCAATTTGATAGCCATAAAAAGGATTTTCCATGCTTTCTTCCCCTCTGTCCCCTGGAAAATTTCAGGACCCAATTTCCCCTGAAGGCCACCTTTTTCCCCTCTCGCCCCCCTACATTTTTGCTACAATGCCCCGTAATACAAATTATCACAGAAAAGGTGGCATAAACAACTAAAACTAAACCAGTCATTACCCATCACAGCTACAGCCTACCTCTTAATTGTGTTAATTTCAATGGAGATATTCTTGATTTGCAATGGCAGATTTAGACAGTAAAGGGGGGTCAGTGGGGGATGCGCCCCCTCCCGTTTTTGTGAAAATTTATGTTCAAAAAGTATTTAGAGAAGATTTGTCGAAAAGTACCCCACCCCTTTTTCAAAATCCTGGATCAGTAAAAGAAAACAAAAATAAATTATGTCTTGAACAAATTCATCAGTGTCCCATGCATCAGGGGTCCTATATTAAATCAATTATGAAAAATATGAAAAAAAATAGAAATATCAGCTCAAATCAGACTTACCTGGGGTGAAGGCAAGTGAACTTCCAAATGTAATGGCGAGATACTTGGTATAGGTGACAATAGTACTTGGCCATCGTACTTGGGCTCCAAATGTGAGGATCACCAGTTGGCCAAAAGTTATAAACGCCCTCACCTGCATCAAGAAAATGGCATGTTTTATATTAATATTTTTATTGATCCTGTACCGTAAAACCTCTCTGATAAGCCGACCTCCCTCATAAGCCGACCCCCGACCTTGAGAGAATATTATAAGAATTTAGGTCCATTTAAACATAGTTAAACTATAAAGCACTTGATAAAAAACCTCCCTTATAAGCCGACCCCAAGTTCAAGTTCAAGTTCATAAGTTTTTTATTTTATCCTAGAACGGGGTACATCAATTAGCGTAACTGGTCTCCCTGCATGACCGCTCTAGGGAGGAGAGTGTGTAAGATATGACCTCTCAGTACATTTTGCACTTTAATACCAATACATAGTTATAGTTCTTCACACTCAGCTTTCCCTCTCGATGAGAAAATGCTATAAGCCGAATCAAGCCTAAAATGCCCAAAAAAGGTACTTTATCATATTTCCCTTTTCAAGAAATCACCAATGCATGCAATATATACAACCATGGATGAAAACGACTTTAAAAAAAGAGAAAAGACTTGAAACATTCAAATGGAGGTCCCTGAATAAAAGTGCCCTATACGTAAGTACGGTACATGACTTTGTGACATAAAATACTTGAAATCAAGGAAAAGGTCAAGATGTTCACCCCTGTACAACCCATTTGTCTTGGTTTCTCACAAAGATACTACCATGTCAATGCCATATGATCTAGATGTGGGTTTCTTGAATGCTTAACCACGAGGTAGCGCTCCAATCACCACCGAGGTTTACATCCTACTGCCTACAGGGGGCGTAGCTGACAGACTGACATAGACAGACACCCCAGCAAACCAGGGAAAAACGTCATTTTAGGCCACACCAAAAACAAAGTTGGTCAATGGATTTCACTTTTCAAAAAACGGTGTGAGCGAGCAAAATCTTCTTCTTCTATTTTTTTAAAGAATCTTTTTTTGTCAATGGATTTTGCCAGAGGAAAACTGGAGCGAGTGACAATATTTTTTTTAACCAGCCTCCGACAAAAGTTCTTAGTGGACTCCTAACATAAGAATTTATTGGTTAATCTGGGGGAATTACTGGAAGAATTTTTTTTTTAAATCAATTTATCAAAAAAAATCTCAATTTTGAAAAAAATGAGGCGAGCAAAATCCATTGACAAAAAATTCCAAATTCGAAAATAGGGTACGCGAAATCCATTGACCAACTTTTTTTTTTGTGTGGCCTTACGTCAAAATAACGTTTTGAATCATTATATAATGTTATAGAGAAACGTTATAAAATGTTGTATAGGTAACGTTTTTTGTTTACAGTGACTACCGTAATACCACTAGAGTCATATAGATAGGGAGCCAGAGGCACAGACCGACAGACAGACTTTGACCCAAAAATGAAATCTATAGTTGATATTAGAACGCAGCATTTTCAGGTTATATTTACCAATTAAGCAGCTAATTCACCCGTCTAGAGTGGTACATGTTAAATATTATTTGTCAGTTGCACTTCAGAAATGTTCAAAAAAGTTATCAACAATTTCTTATCTGCAAAGTTAATCAAAATGTCTTGCTCCATTGTCTGTAAAGTGCTCACCTTGGCACAGGCTGAAGACGACAGCCTGTTGTAGGCCAGCACTGCGACCACCAGGAGCCAGAACAGAAGCAGGATTATAGCGGACAGCGGCACCCGGTCACACGGCACACAGGTGCTGCCCACCGCGTGGTAACCTGTATTGGGACACAATGATAAAGGATTTTAAATGCAAAAATTGTAAAATAATAATCTCTTTCAAAAATGAGCCACCAAACACTAATCAATTAACACATTAATACTCTGTTTTCTGTAATCAACTCCCTTATCTTTGATATAATGACCGTGATAAGCAGGTTTGCCCAAACGGGGGGCACCAGATCACAAAATTTCCCGAAGGCATGGAAAATCTCATTTCTAGGCAATCTAATGAAGATATATTGAGAATTATCCCCAATCTGGAAGGCCTCACTCTACCTTTTGCTGCTCAACATGAATTTTTTTTTTTTTTTTGGTAAAATTCTCAAAAAATCTCGGAGGGGAAAGGTAAAAAAAACAAAAAAACTTTTTTTTTTCTGCAAAATGCCAAAAATCTCGGCGGCGGATCCGTAATCCAAGTTATCAAAATAAAACGGCCTAACAAAAAAAGAAGAATATCTTTGATATACAACAGGCGGGTCGAATCCAGGGAGTCCCAAGAGTGGACTCCACCTCCTTCCCCCTCTTATTAGATTTTGACACTTTTTGATACTTTGATGTTTGGTGTACTCCCTTTTCAAAAAAAAAATATATATCCCACCTGTGGGGTCTAGCCTGTGACTGCAAACCAACCAGTTTTTAAAACGTTAATGGGGAATACCGGTAGTCATATTCTGGCTTGGCGATGATAAAAAAGTGACGTAAAATCTTGGTTATAAGCCGAATGTGAGTTTGAAAGAAAAAAATTCGGCTTATATTAAAAGTGCTTGAAATTTGTTTTCACTGTATTCCTATACATTAAAACCTCATCTTTAAGCCGACTGGGAGTTTGGGAGTTAAAATTCGGCTTAGAGTAAATAAAAACGCCAAATAAAATTCGGCTTATAACCAAGGTTTTACGGTAGGTCTTATGTGACTTAAACTGTAAACCAGACACTACTCACCATTGGTACCATGCAGGCAGCGTTCACATGTGGCCCCGGTCGTGCCCTCAGCGCACAGGTTGTTGGCAAGGCAGTGGTTGTGGACAAAACACTCAACACAAGTCACCACTGAAATCAGGATATAAGGCACATTAAACACTAAAATAAGAATATATAGCACATTAAAACACTGAAATAAGGATATAAGGCACATTAAAATACTGAATTGGTGCTTATATTGGTGTCTCTCAAGAATTCATGGTCAAATCTTCAAATACTTAGTAGTTTTTGGCCTACTTTTAAACTAAACATTTAATATCAAAAGTCTCCGCCACATATGATTCCTTGTGCAAATAAACTCTGAACTTCTAGAATTGTGTGCCAATATGGTAGGCATAGAGTTAACCCTTGGTCGGCACGACGTATAAATGCAGCCTTGGTGGGTGACTCGACAATGCTCCATATGGTTGATACACTCCCGAAAGGTTGGCACAATGCATGAATGCAGCACTGGTGAGTAGACTGTGTCTATGTCCTATGACGATAAGGGGCATTGAACAACTACTGTGAAAGTACTTATTTTGACTGGTGTAAATTTTCGTGGAAAAGTGAAAATCGGCAATTTCGCGGGTATTTATTCCATACTTAAGCATATAAAAATTTCGGGATTTTTCATTTCCGTGAAAATATATACCCAGCGAAATAAAATACTTTCACAGTATACAACTCTCAAAGTGTTAACCCTTTAAGGACGGCATACTGCATTAATACATCATGATGCATGGATGCAGTCCTGGCGAGTAATGCACCAGTGCTACATCCAAGCATCATGCTGACCCTACAGGGTTGAGACACTCCCGCAAGGTCGGCATGATGCACCAATGCAGCACCGGCGAGTTACTCACCGGGGCAGTACTGGTGAATCATGACGACAAATGTCCTGTTTTAGCGACATGCTGTCCTTAACAAGTAGGTTTTATGTGACCTTCCGTCCTTAAAGTGTTAATTACTGTAAAATGTTGGTTATGTGCCGACCTTGGTTATAAGCCGAATGTGAGTAAGCCGAATGTGAGTTTAGAAAAATCGGCTCATAATAAAAGTGAAACACATTTTCACGATATTCCTATATTGGACGTTAAACTAACTCACAATCAATCACTCAATCTATATCGAACCTCAGTTATAAGCCGAAAGGGATTTTGCAGGTAAAAATTCAGCTTATGGCAAAAAGAAAGACCAAAGAGAAAATCGCCTAAACTGAGGTTTTACAGTAGTTACCTTGGTCAGAGAGGTAAATGGCGCTGCTGGCTCGGCCCTCACAGGACGCGGCGAGCAGCTCGTGGAGGTTGTCAGCGCTAACATTACAGCGGTACCCAGCCTGCACCTCGCACCCCATCTGTCAACAGGAATACAGCCAAGGTGGGAAGCCAAGGTCTTAGCCGGCCACCGTGGTTCAAGTAGATCTAGTATAAGAATCGTCACTTTTACAATGGTTCATCTTAGACTGGGTGTAAGTAGTATAAGAGATGTCACTTTTACAAAGGTTCATTTTAGACTTGGGTGTTAGTAGTATAAGAAAAGTCATTTTTACAATAGACCATCTTAGACTGGGTGTAAGTAGTATAAGAATCGTCACTTTTACAATGGTTCATCTTAGACTGGGTGTAAGTAGTATAAGAGATGTCACTTTTACAAAGGTTCATTTTAGACTTGGGTGTTAGTAGTATAAGAAAAGTCATTTTTACAATGGTTCATCTTAGACTGGGTGTAAGTAGTATAAGAATTGTCACTTTTACAATGGTTCATCTTCGACTATGGTGTAAGTAGTATAGGAGTTGTCACTTTTACAATGGACCATCTAAGACTGGGTGTAAGTAGTATAGGAATTGTCACTTTTACAATGGTTCATTTTGGACTTGGGTGTTAGTAGTATAGGAGTTGTCACTTTTACAATGGTTCATCTTAGACTATGGTGTAAGTAGTATAGGAGTTGTCACTTTTACAATGGTTCATCTTAGACTTGGGCGTAGGTAGTATATGACTATGGGTCTATGTTGCTGTTGAGACTCGAGTGTCTGAAAATTGGCGCATAACCCCCTCATTTCTACCTACATTAGGCCACTCAAAAAAAAAAAAGAAAAGGTTTCTCATCACCGCGCATTTCATAGAAATCAAGTTTTGAGGAAAACCTTTTTTTCATTGCTATTTCTTTATAAAAAAATATAAAAATTGACAAATGTTACCATATTTGGTATCAAACTTCAAAGTAAAGCTAATACTGTCCTTTGGTCCAGATCTCACAAGGATGGTAATTACATTAACTATTCACCCAGACTGTACTGATAGTGATACAGTCCGGACCGAGACCAGTTAATCGAGCTTTCAACCACGGCTCCTGCCAGGGGGGCTAGCACCGCTAACACTACCCGTCTTAGCAAGTCACATGACCACCGATCGACCAATCAGGGTGCCGCAAAACGTCCGCTTGTTCCCGTGAGTTTCTCTGCGCTGCTGTTGGGCGCTATTCGCCAATTTGCGCAGAACGCCAATATTGGCATTCTGCGCTGCGCCATTTACAAACAGCGCAAGATCGGCGCTGGGCAGAATGCCAATCTGCGTGGAATACAAATCTCAGGGAATGTGCGAGTAGCTGTTGTATTTACAAGTTGTTGAATCAATAGAACCTGAATTTGCAGAAATACGAGTATTATACCATAAATATCATTGGATCCTGTGTACCCACCCATCAAAAGTGTCATGGTTCGATCAATTTCAATCTAGATAAAATTAGTCGATAAGAAACTCGCACCCATTTGTATCCAGCGCACTGTAGATTGGCATTCTGCGCCGATTGGCGAATAGCGCCCAACACTGCTATGAGGCAGGTACCAGTCTTTGCTACGATCCGTGCTAGCCCCCCTTTAAATACGACGCCTTGCCACACAGCTAGTCGGTGTCCCCCTCCAAGGAACAAAGTCGAGCAGTCAGGGCTGGCTAGAGGACCGAGTCATTTATTAGCAGCTGGGGGGGGGGGGGGGGTGCTTGGTGGATAGAGCATTAGAGGCCCGAGGGTGGGGGGGGGGGGGTCATAATAAAAAACATGCCCTCGGTGGTGGGAGGAGGGGCAACACTGGAAAAGCCTCCATGCTGGGCGGGGGGCAGGCAAAATTAAAAACCCGTTAACACAAGCGACAAGATCACGATCTTCATTTTACGGTCGTACAATCTACTAAAAATTAAATGTTTGTATAACCTCAAGGCTCAACTTCAAAGTATAAAATCACTCCCTCCCTTTGACCTCTTTCTCACTGTCTCACAAGTCAAGAGCTCGAGTGTACCTAATACATAGATTCTACACTGATATATCATACTTACATTGTTTTTGTCATCCGAATTCACTGAATAGTTATTGCTAGAAGCTGTTAATGAAGAACAAACACTCAGTGAAGTCCACCTTGAAGTCAGTTGACAGTTGATGCAGACGAATTTCGCGCCGCTGGTTCTCATAAATGATGCCGTTCATGAGCTAGGCGTTGCGGTTGCGTCAACATGCGCCGTTTACCAGTTTTCCCGCCACTGCGCTGTTGGGCGCTATTCGCCAATCGGCGCAGAACGCCAATATTGACATTCTGCACAGCGCAATTTGTAAATAGCGCAGGATCACAGCCGCGCAGAACGCCAATCTGCGCGGAATACAAATATCAGGGATGCTGCGAGCACCTGTTTCATTTGTCAGTCTGTTTTTCAATTAAACCCAAATTAGTTGAGATAAAAAGGCGATCCCACGAAAATCAGTAGATCAAAGTCTGTCACATAATAAAGCTTTGGCAGCCCAACTAATTTCAATCTAATTGAAACAATTTGATTACAATCTCGCACCCATTTGTAAACAGCGCACAAACGATTGTCGAATAGCGCCGATTGGCGAATAGGGCCCAACAGCGCTATTTGGAAATAGCGCAAGACCAAAGATACTCGTCTAAGGCAAGACCGAGCCGCGCAGAATGCCAATATGCGCGGGACACAAATATCAGTGAACTTGTGGGCACCTGTTTGATTTTAAATCTTACATGTCTAGACTAGACATAGCTGCCCCCTTTTTTCCTAAAAGCTATCCGCAAAGCTGATGTTGGGCGCTATTCGCCAATCGGCGCAGAATGCCATTCCGCAGTGCGCTGTATACAAATAGATGCGAGATTCTAATCAAGTTATTTCAATAAGATTGACATTTCTGTACCTATTCCCCTTTAGAGTGATGAATGCATACACTCCATCAATTTCCATGGCATCCATCTCTTATTTAAGTTAATTAGGATGTGATTGATTCGGAGACTTACAAATGAAACAGGTACTCGCCCATTGCCTGAAATTTGTATTCCGCGGAGATTGGTATTCTGCGCAGCGCCGATCCAGCGCTATTTACAAATTGCGCTGCGCAGAATGTCAATATTGGCGTTCTGCGCAAATTGGTGAATAGCGCCCAACACTGATAATTGACTTAAAGTGGCCTAACTATACCTACTGGTTGCTCAGTAATGTACAGCAGCTCATTTGTTATGCCTAATTACACGATCTCCCCGCCAAAGATTGCGGAATTTCTTGTGCTCAGGAGGGGTCGACATTTATGCATAGGGCCTAAGGCTAAGGCCAGTCAAAATAAGTGGTTTCTCAGGCCAATTTTTAAAAAAAGAGGTGTGTTTCAGGTTATCCGTGTTAGGCGCTATTCGCCAATCGGCGCAGAATGCCAATCAGCAGTGCGCTGGATACAAATGGGTGCGAGTTTCTAATCAACTAATTTTATCTAGATTGAAATTGGTAGGACCATGACACTTTTGATGGGTGGATACACAGGATCCAACAATATTTATGGTATAACACTCGTATTTCTGCAAATTCAGGTTCTATTGATTCAATGGCTTACAAATGAAACATGTACTCGCACATTGCCTGAAATTAGTATTCCGCGCAGATTGGCGTTCTGCGCAGCGCCGATCTTGCGCCATTTGTAAATGGCGCAGCGCAGAATGCCAATATTGGCGTTCTGCGCCGATTGGCGAATAGCGCCCAACATCCGACCCTACCTAGCAAAACAGGGCTGACCCTAGAATTGTTTATATCTACCAATTTTGAAAAGAAATTCATATTTAATGTTTCACTAGTCAACGGCGTTGCCGGCGAGTCTGTGCTGAACTTTGCGAGTCAAATTTTGGATACTTTTCAGGCCAATTTAAAAAAATATATAGAAAAGAAATCCAACCTACCCTACCTACATTTTCAGACTATGTAACCTGAAACACGCCTTTTATCTTTTTTTTACCTCATCACCAAGCACTGGGAAGTATGAGACAGGAGGCTTTTTTCCCCTTTTTTTTAAATTCGCAGGCTAAAATATGCGATTCGTTCCCAAAATTCACATTTGAGTAGACAAAAATATATTTATCTTTGAAAGTGGGGAAATGTAGGTTATTTTATCCCACTGCATTACTAGAACTACGGTACTAGTTTTAATATGGTACCAATTATGGCAATATGTGTTCATTTCTCTCATGTCTTCAACAACAATTAGCCTAAAGAAAGAAGTGTTGCTCAAAACCTGATGATGCACGCGGTTTTTGAGTGAACTTAGTGTGCATGGCTGGGTTCATTTTACCCAGCCACACTTGTGTAATTCATGATGTCTAATTCAGAATATGGTTAATTACTGCCAAAACTACTGATAAAAGGTCGCATACAAATAAGCTGGCTTTTCTTTTAACACATATTATGGGACTCAGTCCAGTGAAAAATAACCCCAGTAATTAAGACTTTCGAGGAGAAACGGATTATACTACTATATCCTACTTTTCACAATGATTGAAGACCACATCCGGAGGTTTTTAGTTGGCAATTTCGCTATTGTAATCAGGTACCTAGGTATGTTAACTGACTTCCTATCTAAAGGTAACTCCTGTAGAGCTATATTTATTCATTTATTACTTGGTTTAGTTGGGGGCCAATCCATGAGACCTCATATCCTAAATATCAGTGATTGTGCTGTCCCCAGTGAGAAGCACATGAACTACAGCCCAAATACCCAATGTGATCTCATATTGGGTGACAACCAACCCAATGGGGAGGCCACCCCATATATTTTCTATAGAAACTACATGCATGTGCAAATATCACTTCAAACCTGGTATTCTTATTACAAGAGGTGAATTAACAAACTAGCACTAATTTGATGAGAAACCCCTCCTAATCCCTATCTATAAAGGGCCCCAGAAAGTACCCTTTCCCTTGGAATCATGGTCACACATGCTAGCCAAAACTGTGGGAGTGGCCCCCCTGGGCCCCTGCAGTGGTCAGTCTGCCTGAGGCACTTACCTCCCACTGGCCTTCCCTCCCTCCCCCACCCAATCACTGAGCACTGGCCCTGATCACTCACCATACTTCAATACAGAGTGTAACAACGGGCAATCCATTGGGTAGTTAACAGTTGTTAGTTTCCCTGCAAGCAGGTGGGGGGGGGGGGGGGGGGGGGGGTATGTGGGTACAACTACACCCCCCCCCCCCCCACATACACACACACTCTCTCTCACACATGTCCTTAGCAACAGCCTCTCACAGCAGACCATGTACAGCAGTGCCCCCTTGTGCAAAGTGAGGAAAGCACACATTGACCAATTCAGTATTTGGAGGGATTTACTATTTTTGCTAAAAACACCACTTTATTCACATATTTATGTCACACATACTAAAGGATTATTCAAAACAGTATTTCTGCAGTGGTATATTCTGGTCTTCTCATATTATTCAAAACCTCCGGAGGTGGTCTTCAAGACTTTCGCAACACATGAAAACTGTTTTCAACAACATTTTCTTTTATTCAGAAGGCAGCATTCGTAATCTACAAGAAATCCACAATTGGCACATTCAAATAGACCTGGTGAACTGTCACGTCCATTCCGTCTCTTTACACACACGAGCCTGCCCTATAGTCAGGCTCTCCGTCATTCATCTATAAAACAGTCTTATCTCCTTGTGCCTCCTCAGGTAACAGCCGTAGTAGCACTGGCTGCCACGTGAGGCTTAACCCTTTAAGGACACGTGTCACTCAAAGATGACATTTGTCGTCATGATGTATCAATGCAGCCCCGGCGAGTAACTCACCAGTACTGCTTTGGTGCAATCATACCGACTCTATGGGAGTGTCTCAACCTGTAGGGTCGGCATGATGCTTGAATGCAGCACTGGCGAGTTACTTGCCAGGGCTGCATTCATGCATCATGACGACCAAGGGCAGGGATGCCAAGTTACCCCACCCCAAAAATCGTATTTCTTACGATTTTTGGACCCCAAAATCGTAACAATTTTTGACTGAAATCGTAACAAAAATCGTTACAACATAATTACATTTTTGAAGGGTCAGTATGATGCATGAATGGATTTTAATGACTCTGTAAAGTTGTAGTCTGGCTCATGATAAATGATTAATTGATTGTTTTTGCTCCTCAATGTGCAATGTTAATTCTACATCTGTTTGACTAACAAAAATCTAGTTTTAGTCAAATTTTGAGTATGCGTGAAGGCTATTATCCCATGTCAGCAGAGGTGCTTGAAAATCGTAATTTGATGGTTAAAATCGTAATGGGCGTAATAGGGGTCAAAAATCGTAAAATTACGAAAAAATCGTAACACTTGGCATCCCTGCAAGGGCATGATGCATTAAGGCATGATGCCGTCTTTAAAGGGTTAATACACAGAGATAAGGTAAGCTGCCAGTATAGGTACAGCAGTGATATAATAGTATCTTAATGTAACCCTCTAAGGGCCGCATACTGCGCTAATGTGCTACACCTTTTGTCACTACGATGCAGCCGTGATAAGGGCTGCATGCATGAATCACGCCGACTCTTTGGGAGTGTATAATCCTCGTTGGGTGGGAATGATGCTTGAATGCAGCGCTGGCTGCATTCAGGTATCATGACGGCTTCATTCAGGTATCATGACAACAAAGGGTATAATGATTTAGAGCAGTATGTAGCCCTTAAAGGCCTAGGTCGCATACAAAACGCGCCGCTAAGAATTAGATACTCCAAATCAAGATACTCGGATCGATCATTTGCTACATGACACCAAACACAAAATGCTTAAATTACAGAATACTTCAAATACAAATTAAGACTAGGTTTGATATTATAAGCCCTATCAAAATCACATAACACCACTGCAGATCAGGTGGTCATGATTCCAATGGTATAATTTATCCTGATTAATACAACTCAATACCGAGTACTTATCATTTAGTATAATACATGCTTTAGGATATGGATCTTTGGATATTCAAAGCACCAGGATGAACAGAATAAACTAACATGAATTACTCACTAAGACGTAATCCTTCTGGATGACATGTTATCATAGTTGTAGACTCTTACATAACTAGATCAATTATATTTATCTGACAGGAAAACAGGAGATATGTCGAGCAGCAGTTACTTCAGAGTTATGTATAGAGGTTATGTATAGCTAACCCTTTAAGGACCGCATAGTGCTTTAATGTAATGTGCCGTTTGTTGTCATTATCATAGACCTGGATATTAATATCCATGTCATGATGCATTTCTGGTGAGTATACTCGGCAGGGCTGCATCCAAGCATCATGTTGAGCTTCTGGGAGTGTATCAACTCCAAAGGGTCAGCATGATGCGTGTATACAGTCTTAATAAATGTATGACCATGCATGGCAGCTTTAATTCTTCGTGATAACCAGGGGCATATCACATTAAATCAATATGCGGCCCCTAAAGTTTACTAAATAACAGGTTGGTGCTATAGTCAGGTGTAATAACTAGATACCTTATTTCCCTAATAACTAATTGGGCGGATAGGACTGCTGCACTGGAGGAAGGAACATTGATCATGCACGAACTTATTTTACATATATTCTATAAAAATATCTATCTGTTGCTAAAAACCTATTGTTAATGTTTACTTTTAGAAAACCTCCTCTTTGGTAAAGTTAATAACTTGTGGCAATGACATTTAGGAGAAACCGGTTAACAACGGTGGGTAGATATTGTTTAAGGCTGGGCCGGACATATTGTAATGCATGCTTTCACACTGGTAAGTCTTGGACGTGTCGAATTCCCCACTCTACTGTAAAACCAGTACACAGAAATAACTGATATTAGATTAGTCCTCGGGACGTGTGTAAAAAGCCTGTCACTGACCCGCAGTTACATTTACGGCAATCATATTCCCTGTTATACTATTGGATGGAAAGACACACAAAACACGCGCTGGTATTACTCTACAGTACCCACTGATGAACCTAGGTTATTTCTGAACAAGGGTCGGTATCTCATGAACGTGTAAGGCAAGGTTCTTCTAAAACACAGGTTCACAAACACAGAAAATGCAGCGAACACCGCCGGTAGTTCACACTCTCCCATCAAATACTCGCACCTTATATCTCTGCCTAAAGTGACGGACTATTGGAACTCTTCTGCGGAAGAAGGTTAGAAAATGGTACTACTTTCCTGCTCTCCTATCCACACCTCACACTAGCAGTCTCTCTACACCGAGAATATTGTTCAGGAATGTGTTCACTTTCTACCGACATAGTCGATACTTCTATAATTCACAGAATTTGTTCTCAAGATATTCCTATTAATATCTGCACAGTTTCATTGTTGTATACTATATACATGTACTCCACGTTTGGGCAGAGATTAAAGTAGTTCGGCAGAAGCGGATGACAGATCTGCTGGGAGAGTGTGAACTATGCCACAGCACTTTCCTTCCACGTGCACAGACTGAAACAGTGGTGGCAGTATGTTGTTAACTTTGTCGATAAGTTTGGGTATTTATATTGATAAGTCTCTACATTTCGTGTGCCCGATATAGCCCTGCCTCACCCCGGGAATACACATAGGGTACATGTACTTATAGTCTACAGTGTGCGATATCGGTAACAAATCCAATGACGGGGGAAAGATGCTTCATCTGGCCCTTAATCTACTTCCCTACACATTATAGTACAAGACGATTGTCACACAGACCCTTTCTATTCATGTACTACTCAATCACACACTTAAAGGGGCATTATCACCATTCGCACTTACCACATAGCAGACTAGAACAGTACTAGAATTGTGAGTGGGAAATGCTCGGTGAGAATGCCACTTTAAGGAATTCCCGAACCTTAGACCTTCATGCATGTGTTTGCATACATATATGCTACACTTGGAATATTGAATAGTGAAATTATTAACCCATGAAGGGCCACATAGTGCTGGATTGCGTTATTATTATGCATGAATAACCCGATGGGGTCGATACACTCCCAAAGGGTTGGCATGATGCATGAATCCAGCCCTGGCGAATCAACTCGCCAGGGCTGAATTCCTGCAACATTACGCAAAGGGCATAGCACATTAAAGCACTATGCACTCCTTAAATGGTTAATTTAAAAGTAAGAGCAAAAATTGCATAGATTGTGTATGAAGTAGGTACTTTTGGCAGTTGCATTTTAAGTACTCTACAGTGCAAGGCGAGAATCAAAATCGTCGATCACTTTTATCGAAACATCAGTCACATATATACAGTCTCTTGTGGACAAGATCGAAATGATACCTCTTGTGCCATCTAAAAGGACCCATAATATAGGCCTATCTAATCAAAATGGAAAGTCGATTATCACAGAGGGATAGTCAGGTCGGATGCTATGCGTGTTATCAAAAGTTATATGCACAAAGTGATATATGAACTCTAATGATACAAACAATTGATGAAAAAATCTATCGAAACGGTAGGATTTCCTAATTCTATGATATCTTTTGGCCATTTTCTCCACTAGCGTTCACATTGTAGTATAGATCCCGTTACGATAATATGATAAGATATGAGTCTGTGATCACAGTTCTGTCCTTAATAAAGACAGTAGGTAGCTGTTGAGCACAAGGCTGAATCGATATACATGTATCCTACTATAAAATCAGGAAGGGAATGGCAACATATATTCCAGATGCTCTCCTATGGCTGTAAGCCATGGCACGTAGTGCAATCCTCGTAAGTCTATCCGCGACTCCACCGCTGAGCGACCGCACTCCCAGGATATGGTAATCACGAATAACTATTTCCAACATGACTAGTGGTTTTATTACATGTGCATCCTCTCGTAACAGTCTGGGATTTCACACAATTTGCTGATTATTCCATCATATCCCAGGTATCATTGTAACATGCGCATAATAAGATATGTCGTCCCCTTTCTGCAAAACCACCGGGTGAAAGTCTTCACGACACATCGGCAGGCGCAGGGGGGTATTGAACATGGCCCATGTAATGTGTGCACTCCATGTGATCCATAAGTGGCAAGTCCATAGTGTTAGCTGACAGTGCTGCATACATGGGCCTAGTATAGGTTTAACATCGGCCTAGTGTAGGCCATGGTACAGTGGCCACTGAGGTGGCCCATCTCCTGCCACATCCGGGTACTCCACATGGACGCTACAGGCGTCCAGGGGCCTGTACAGACACCTAGCTCCGTTATTATGATGACATTGACCTCTCTCTTTTTCTCTCGGCTTCGCGGGTATCGTCACAGAATCAAAGGTCATCACCGACACAGTCAGAGAATCAGATAATGCCATCCACATGATTGAAGAACCAGAGAACGTCACAGAAGAATCAGACGTCACTGAAGAATCAGACAACGTCACTGACTCGATTGGGGAATGACGATATCACTGACACAATCGAAGAATCAGAAGACGTCACTTACACAATCGAAGAATCAGATGACGCAACTGACATGATCGAAGAATCAGACGACGTCACTGACAAGATCGAACAATCAGATGACGTCACTGACACGATCGACGAATCAGATGACATCACCGGTACGATTGAAGAATCTGACCACGTCACCAACACAATTGAAAAATCAATCAACGTCACCGACAGGATCGATGAATCAGACGACGTCATCGACATTGTCAGAGAATCACATGTCATCAGTTTCCTTGTAGTTGGGCTCTGTGTTGACGAAGAAGTCGTCAAAGAAGGAGAAGAGGAACTCGAAGGTGGGCCTCTTGTCGGGGACGCGGTCCCAGCATGTGAGCATCATGTCGTACATGGAGTCGGGCACCAGGGCCGGCTTGGACATGCGGTACCCCTGTTCTGTCTGCTCCAGCACTTCACGGTTACCCATACCTAGGTGGGAGCAGAGGAAGAGGGGTTACTATATGCATAGGGTTGGTTTACAAACTGTACAGGACTTGTTTAACCCACAGTGACGCCTTAGAATAAAATTATATGGCTGTGGTTATATTGCAGAACCGTGGGTTAAATAAGTTAATGTGTACTTCTACAGGGTTATGGCATAGTACCACAGTCCACTGGTCAGCGACTCGTCTTGAGCGTGTGGGGTAGTGGTTATATCACATAAACCTGTAGACGTATAGGTTAACTAATACACAACATAAGGTAAAACTAGGGTGATTTAAATCGAAAATCATACATAGAGAAATGATACTTATTTCTAGGTGAAATAAAAGATTAGATTAATGCTGCAATGCTTACGAAAGATAATGATATTTTAAAATGTAAATTAGATACTATTAAAGTAATATGGGTAATAAACATGTTGTAAACAGAGACACTACAGGACACTATGGGTGACACTTTAGACGTCTTAGGGGATATTCTTAATTCAAACACTGCGTAACACTTTAGGAGACACTTATAAAAATGAAGAGAAATGAGTAAATCAGCGTCGAAACTCAATGTATGACACAGCAAAACCAACGTTACTACCCAAACGTATGTGTTCCCAGTACCGTCCCATGCAAGGTAAATCCTTTTAGATTATGTAAACTGATTACAATCTGAAATTCTTCCCAACAATATGTTAATTAATGAACCGGCTGGTAAAGCCAAACTAAAATTAAATGATTAATCTCTTTGACTATGTATAATGGGGAGGTCTCTACAGAAAGCTGTTACCACATACTATGCATGTATCTACAGATCTAATCGCTCTCCTCGTTAGGACTACATTTTATGGAAAAGTAAGATGCACAGGTGTAAACAACATGGGTTAAACTTCTACATTTGAAGCAAATTTGGCATCCATATATTTTCGCATACCTTTTTACAAAGTAGGAATATCAGAAGGCCGATACCCAAGTTAAAAGAACCCCTCGTGTTACCATTAAGTCTAAAACTCGTCTCCATTGTACTTGTAGTTAAGGGGAAGCAAATGTGGTTTACGTTACAATTTCTAAACAAATAATCCTTGCATTGTTAAATAGCCTCACCAAAGCATCACATACTGAATTGGCCACTAAAGTTTGTGCAGAATATTAAATACCCTCTGAAAGGAACACATGGTCACCGTGAGAATAAAATATGTTTATGCTGTTGTGAAAGCAAGTAAACTTTAGAAAACAGAAGAACAAGCGTTGTGGGAAGAACTGAAGAGCATGCCTGTGTGGGTGCAACAAACGTTAGTACTGACTTAAGCTGCTACACAAGTTACAGACCACGTGACATGCAGGGTACAACAAGAGGGACAAGTAGCACAGTGTTAGCCCACTCATGTACAAGAGTGCATCATGACTACCATTAACCACCAAGCTAGCATCAGGCCTAGGGGTCGTTTGGAGTGTGGGCCCCTCACCCCAGGTACCCTGGACCGTGGGCCCCTGGTCCCAGGCACCCCCGGGACGTGGGCCCCTTGACCCAGGCACCTCTAGAACTTGGGCCCCTGGTCCCAGGCACGTCCGGAACGTGGGCCCCTGGTCCCATGCACCTTCGCAATGTGGGCTATGGTCCCAGGCACCTGCGATTCTTGATTCCTGAGATTTTTTTAAAAATATTTGATTATTCTTGTTTCAGGGGCTTACATTCAGAGGGCCCCGAGGCTTGATACCAACCATACTACATTAGTACAGACCACACTACCAACACACATAAATAAATAAAAACAGCCATTATAACAACCAGCCTGGCCAGTAGTAGTACCGTTCAGTACGAGCATTTCTCGTCATATTGCGCTTCTGCCGACACAAAGAAATCCTCAAAGAAGTTGTGTAAAAACTCGAATGTTGGCCGGTCCTCGGGTCGCGCGGCCCAACACATGAGAATGACGTCGTACATGGAGTCGGGGCAGGTGGGAGGCCGCGCCATACGGTAACCCCGCTCTACGTTACTCAAGGTCTCTTGATTAGTCATGCCTAGCATTGGAGACGAAATGAATAAATGGAAACGGAACTAAAATTAGAGTAAGACAGCGAAGGTCTGTATGTGGATGTAATAATTATAGTGTACATGGATGCATGCAACGGACATATTAATCAACATGACATTCAGTCAATGTATGTTGGAGAGGTAGATATTGTCAAGTCATCCGCCACCATCTTGCTATTAATGGAAACAGCAAAAGCTCCTATCTAGTCTATTGTCTTAATTAATTAACCCTTTAATGGCCGCATAGTGCTTTGATGTATTATACCCTTTGTCGTCATGATGCATTCATGAATCGTGCTGATCCTACAGGGTTGATACACTCTCAGCATGAATGCAGCTCTGACAGATAACCGCCACCATTCAATCATCATGATGATAATGGGCATAGCACACTTAAGCACTCAATGACTCTTAAAGGGATCATTACACGTTTTTATATGGAGCCTGATAACTATAGCCATGTCAATGATTATCAAACTACTTAATATATATAAATACCTATTTGATATTCAAACGAAAGACATACCAAGTGAATCCCTTTGAGGGCTGAATAGTGCTTTAATGCATTTACATCCTTGGTCGTCATGATATATGAATGCAGCACTGGCGAGCAACTCACTATCGCTGCATTTCAAGGATCATGCCGACCTTATTGTGTTGAAACAATGCTAAATGGTCTGCAAATGGCATGAATGCAGCACTGGTGAGTTACTCGCGAATGCTGCAGTCATGCATCATACCGACCTCACGGTGTTGATACACTCCTGAAGGATCGGCATGATGCATGAATGCAGCCCTGGCGAGCAGCCTGCTAGTGCTGCATTCAAGCATCATGCCAACCATACAGTGTTGCTACACTCCCGAAGGGTCGGCATGATGCATGAATGCAGTACTGTCGATTTACTCACCAGGGTTGTATTCATGCATCATGACGACAAAGGGTATAACACATTAAAGCACTATGCGGCCCTCAAATGTATGTAACGTGTGAAGTGCCCCCTGGTGGCTACAATGAGTACCACAGTAGAGCCCCCTGGCGGGTGTTGTACGTACCTGGGTAGGGGACCTGTCCGTGGGTGACCAGCTCCACTAGGAGGATGGCGTAGGACCACACGTCAGACTTGATGCTGAACTTGCCGTACATGGCCGCCTCGGGAGCAGTCCACTTTATGGGGAACTTGGCACCTAGAAAATAAATGCGAGTTTCATAATTGAGTAATGGTAGTTTAAAGGTATACCACACAATCTACACATACGGCACCTGGTGGCAAAGACCGAAACTACCTGCAACCATGATACTGTACGTCGTGTGTAAGCGCCCCGGCACTGATGACTTTGAAGGGGTGTTTACCCCCGGCACTTATACAAGACAGGCGCTTATTCAAGATCTATATTTAGTGTATATTTTACAGATATATACATTTGTGACAATTTATAATTTAAAACATTCTGAATCAGCCAATGTGAATATAACTATGTATGTTTGAGTTAAATACACCGTAAATGTGCATCCATGAACCAGGGTGTCCAGGTGCAGTGGAATCACTGCTATATGCAGTCTTTGCGAAAAACATTTTCATCTCACAGAACATTTGGTCCTGCAAATTTTCAATGTGGCAGAAACGGTTACATTTTTGAAGGGCCGGATATACCACAAATCTGACAATTTATGCATTTTAATTACAGAATAGTTTTTTCCATTAAAAAAACATTTTATTTGTAATCATCTATGGCCAAATCAGGATAAATACTTAGTTTAATACAGTATATTGACAAACATATTTCAGGTTTAGAAATCCAACTAAATTATCTTAGTTCAGAAAAGCCAAATATATGAGTGGACATTCGGTTCTGCTACACTTGTGAATCTGCTGGACCGGTGGCATTTTAGAAGGACATTGCCACTGTCCTGCATGTTTTCGCAAAGACTGTATATGCGAGATGCGGGCTATAAGCGACAATGTATCATTGCCCCTAATACCTTGGCGTGCGTTGTACTCGTTGTCCTCGATGACCCTGGCCAGCCCGAAGTCGGCCACCTTGACGGTGTTGTTCTCCCCGACAAGCACGTTCCTGGCCGCCAGGTCCCGGTGGATGTAGTGCTCCCGCTCCAGGTACGCCATGCCGCTAGCAATCTGCCGGGAAACAAGAGAGAATGCCATGAAGTAAGGAAACCCATTAGTATTGTTACTGTAAATTCTTGTATGTTTGATACCAAACATGCCTATGTAGGGTGCGGAGTACAGATAATACAAGAGCAAGTACGCCATGCCGCTAGCAATCTGGGAAAACAAAGAGAATTTTAAAGAGTGTTTGTTGCCAAGAATAGTTAATACTTCAACTAACACTTTCAGTCTCAAAACTACTGTCAGTAAGTCTCAGATCAATCACCGTATCAATGTCTCAGGATTGACTGATTTATCTAGTAAATTGGGGAATATTTCGTGAAGTAAATTGAAGTGTGTTACTGCTTAGAGGTCTGTGTGCACTACCCTCTACTAAAATTGGTAGTTGGCGCAGAACCTGTGAGGACCAAATACAAATGGTACAAATGTAAAAAAAAAAGAAAAAAAAAGAAAAAGAAAAAAGGCAACAGATACATACGCATTTAACAGCAGCATGTTATATATTGATACAGAGCTAGAGTGATTCCTGATTGAATCTACTGAGCTATTGAAGGTAGCTCCCAGCCACATAGACACTTTAGGCAAGTTCCACATTTCACTCAGGGAACATGAATGAGAGGATTGGTCACCGACGGGACTGGGGACGCCATCTGCAGGTAGCGACCTACAGCACAGAAGCATGCACCACAGTAGGGCCCCCTGGTGTAGGTACGAGACACCTTTGCAGTCCTGGTGAGGGGAACCGTTACACATGAGCTCGGTGACACTGCAGATTGATGTGTGCACATTAAGCTCTTTGTAGTCACAATGCATGGATGCAGATTTGACGATGAGTAAATTGCCAGAGCTGCACTCATGCATCATGCCGACTCTACAGGGTTGAGACACTCCCAGAGGATCACCATGATGCACCAATGCAGCCCTGGCGATTAGGCTGCATTCATGCCCCGGGATTTATGCATCCTGACGATAAAGGGCATACCCAGGAGGGCATAGCACAGTAAATGTCTATGCCGTCCTTAAAGGAGCACAGACTCGGTGACCTAACCCTGCCGAATTTTGCATGCAAATGAGATCATGGGTTCAGAGCGATCTGAGTTAAATGAGTTCAGTCACAATGCAGATGGGTTGTTACGGACTAAGCCTTTGTCGTCATGATGCATGAATGCAGCCCTGGCGAGTGACTGGCCAGTGCTGCATTCAAGCATCATGCCGACCATACAGGGTTGATACACTCCCAGAGTGTCATGATGCACCAATACAGCAGCAGTGAGTTAATTCAGTGGACCTTACCGGTACAGTACTAACGCCTACACTCGGAGCGATATATCCGGTCCCAGTCACCGGTGAGTTACTCGGCAGGGCTACATGGGTGCATCATGACGACAAATATCATCTTTAAAGGGCCAGCAAACTCAACCTAAATCGTAAAATTCTCTGGCAGGGTTGTTGAGTTTATATAACACTCCAGTTATATTTAGAATCCCCCAAACAGAATCCACCACATGCAGGTATATCCTAGCCCTGTGAGCCTGTATTTCCCAGCACCAGTACCCCATGTATAAAGGCTCAGGCAACCAACAAATAGTTTGCTTGTTGTTCCTTTCCAGCAGTCCTCTGGTCTAGACAAGTTGCACTGGTGTGACCAGCAGTTGCACTCTGCCAGTGGTATAGAATTGAGTACTAGTGATACCCACCAGTGTACTGACTGCCACCGATGTGCCCACAGAAAACGGTATACTCCCCCTTGAATAGGCCACATGCTACTATTTTGGGTAAAAAAGGAACATCTATACACAATGATACCATTGCACAATGTGTATACCTAGAGGCCAATATGTAATCATAAAATCTAAGAGGGTGCTATAGTTTTATCATTCTTTTATAGACTATTTAATTCCAAGCAAAGCCTGATTCATGGTCCCCTTACTTAAGTCACCTGGCCAGGACAGCATGATCACCTGGTCCCACTGCTCACTGCACCCTTCACCCATACACTGTAAAATATGTGTATATAATTTAAACACTTTCACCGAAACATATTGATAGCAAAATCATTTTTTTCTTTCTGTAAACATGTGCAGGAATATGGCTGCCAGTGATGGGTGAGCTGCAACAGTGAAAAATGGTAGGCGAGGGCAGTTTGGCTGGCCCACTGGTATTAATCTCCTACTCCTTCTACAGGCTCTTCCCCATATATAGGCTTTTCTTAGTCAAATACAGTACCTATACTGTTGTTAAACATCCATGGTAATTTAGATAATGTCAACAATAATGAGTAGATAGTGCTGTCCAGAATATTCCAGTGAGCCAGCCAAACTGGCCTTCCCCACTATTGTTTCACTTTTTTAGGCCCACCCATCACCAGCAGCCATATCCCTGTACCTGCTGACAGAAGACAGTGCCTAATTGCTGAGATTCAGTGAAAGTGTTAAATTTTAATGTGTTTGGGTAAATTTATGTGTTTCAATTAGAAACACTTTTTACAGTGTATGTCTGAAGGCTGTTAGCACACTCAGTCTACTAGGAGGCCTTTGGTGGGCATGAGGCCTTGTTTACAGCCACATCTGAAGGGTCACTTGGATTGGGGTCAAAATCAGATGGGTCACATACTTTTGCCCTCTGGTGTAAAATTTGTGAAGTAAAGATCGATCTGGAATTTGAGGAGCACAGTTTAGTGGCAAAGTTATGAACTACATGAACTCCTAGAGATCCTACCCTTTAAGCGACATATCGTCTTTGTTAAGAGGCTCCAGTACTAACCTGTGCGGCCATGTCGACTATAGGAGCTAGCTTCATGTGTTTGCCCATGCCGTCCCTGAGGTAGTGTAGCAGCGACCCGTTACACATGAGTTCAGTCACGATGTAGATGGGTTCCTCCTGGCTGCACACGGCGTACAGACGCACCAACTTGTCGTGACGCAGCTTCTTCATCAGCTGCGCCTCCTCCAGGAACGACCCTGGAGTCATCGTGCCCTCCTTCAGCGTCTTGATGGCCACGTCTGTCGTACCGTTCCACTTCCCTGTGGTAGTAAAAAGGGGCATTAGGGTATTATAGAGCAGTGTTTTTATCTTTTATTTTGTGAATCGTCATCACCGTAAAACCTCACGTAGAAGCCGTGGCTTGTACGCGAGTCAGTCGCAGCTTTGATACCAAACATGCCTGTACATAGGGTGCCGCTTAGACGAGAGTTTTTAAAAGTATAGTAGAGTACCAAATCAACAATTTTCGGAACCCCTCTGTGGTCCATGTACTTTTTCAAAGTTAGGGGTGCGGCTAATATGTACGTTAGGCTTATACAGTAAAATCTCATTATAAGGAGGACGGTTATAAGGAGCAGACGGTTATAAGGAGCATATTTGCTTTGCCACAATTTTTCCTATACATTTCTATAGTATAAAAACCCCATTACAACGAGCATTTTTAGCCAAAAATATATGAGTTATAAGGAGGAGATTTTTCAAGATGATTAGTTATTTTCTATTAGATTAAGGTTCAAAATGTTCCCCTGTCCTCTGTGCGTTTTTATGTCACATGCCTAAGCAAAGCCTGTATTGAACTAAGGGGTTTAGGGCCATAACTTCACTCTTCTGCAAGGGGAAAGCCGGGTATAGAAGCCCTACACCTCCTACGGTAGTTCACCACCGTCCACAGACGGGGGAGGCTGGGCCTACACATCCTACAGCCGCACAGAAGACGGGGGAGGCCGGGTATAGAAGCCCTACACCTCTTATTTGCCCACCACCTCCCAGACCCTCAAAGAGGGTGGGGGAGGCTAGGTATAGAAGCCCACCAGGCCTCTCTTTAGTTTTATAGAGTAAAGCACATTAAATTCCTTCAGAATATGTTGATTCAATTGATAGAATATGTTTGTTACCGAAATCGGTTACAAGGAAGGTTGGTTACAACAGCGACATGTACCCCATGGTTACAATGAGCAAATATGCTCTGCCAAAATGTACTCCTTATGAGGAGATTTTACTGTATGAGAGAAACAGGGGGATTTTGTGTAGAATAACAATGGTGGTTTGTGTGTTGTTATACAAGTGAAACGCATACACAGTAACTTGTATCTGTACAGTAACAGTATATGTACTATCAGACACTTCCTTTAGTGTTTTAAGGAACCAACAGATTTGAAAGAAGTTTATGAACAAACGTTTCAGGGATTCATACCTACAATTCGTAAGCACTAAGTTGCCTTTATAGCGTTAGGCTTCAATTGCTAAAAAAGGTACCCTACTTTGAAGTACATCAATATACAAAATGTTCTTGTTATTACTCGATTATAAGATCTATGAATGGTTGGTTGGTTGGTTGGTTGCTTGATTGATTGATTGATTACTTTACCTCGCCATACTTCACCAAATTGGCCTGCACCGAGTTTCACCGAGAACTGGAGTGAGTCTCGTGGGATTTCCCACTGGTCCCGTGTTTCCCGAGACATGTCCCACATGGTGGGTTTTGGTTTGGGACATGGCCGCGTCAACCGACAGCAAAGGCCGTCTGCCATTTCTGGATAAAAGCAACAGATAAACTTTAATACAAGACGACTCCATAATGGTTATGAGTGATACACATGGTTCATATAGAGTTATCCCAGAATTGATGAAGTGCAGAACCCTTAGAGGAACATCTCAGGTCTGACATTTAATGACTTTTTTTAAATGACGATGTTGTACATTATATCAACATAATGTGTGGATCCCTGGTGTGGATACAGGTTCTTCCTGACCAAAACTTTGCTAAAATCTAGAAAAAGATGTAAATTTGAAAAATATTAAAAACGAATTTCCACAAACTTTTCTTAACCATTTAGATTTTGACACCACTGTACCCCCGGCGCTAATACAACATTAGCACTTGTTCTAGTTACATAGTCCATGACTAATTCATCAAGTACCCCGGCGCTTATTCAAGACCGGCGTTATTCCAAATGCCTGCTGTTTAAACTAGCCATTACCAGATGTACATTTAAGGGTTCTGTAAGAAAATGTTTTGTAGTTAATGTTTTATCAAACCAAGAATCATTGAAATAGCGTCACAGGCAACAAATACCATAGTAACATTGAGATCCTAATTTCCCACCTGTGTTGGCATGTACATTGTAGACACGTTAAAACAACAGAGTAGTATTTAAGGACGAACACAACAGAGATAGAATGGCAAAGGACAATGGAGAATACACACAAAGAACTTTAACAAGTAAGAGATGAAAAAAGAAAGCAGATGTGGACTTTGATCCAAGAATAACAGGCAACCACGTCATGGTTAAAGGTCAACCCTTTAAGGACCGCATCTTGCTTTAATGTGTTATGCCCTTTGTCATCATATTGCATAAACTCAGCTCAGGCGAGTAACTAGCCAGGGCGACATTCATGCACCATGCCGACCATCCATAAGTATATCAACCCCGTCGGTTCGGCATGATGCTTAAATGCAGTACTGGCGCGTTGCTCACCAGCGCTGCATTCATGCATCACGACGACCAAGGGATGATGCATTAAAGCACTACGCAGTTCTTAAAGGGTAAAAGTATAAAGAGAAGGAAGTCGCCCACAAAAGTTGTGAAATAATGGTTAAATGTCACTCAAGCCTACCACCTACAGAAAGGAAATTAATCAAGTGTGTTAATGATCATCTACACAAATAAAGCCGTGAAGGTACTTCTATACATATAATGATAAAGTATGGGGCCATTAATAACCCTTTAAGGGCCGCATAGTGACTCAATGTGCTATTCATTTGTCGCCATGATGCATGAATGCAGCCCTACCCAATATACTCAAGCGTCATGTCGACCTTTTCGGATTGTATCAATCCCACAGGATCGGAATGATGCTTCAAATGGCGAAGGCCAGTCTTTGCCCAAAGTCCCGGACAGTGGCAATGTCCGGCTAAAATGGCTCTGGTCCAGCAGAATGACTGGTGTTGCAGGACCAGATGTCCTGCTGATCATGTTAATCAAAGCTATTTTTATTTTTTATTTTCTATTATAAAATAGTATGTTATTTTCTTTCGGTATCCGGTCCTGTAGAAATCTGTCCGGTCCCGTGAAATTTGCAAGCTGCAGGACCGAATGTCCAGCATGGTGAAAAAGTTTTCGCAAAGACTGGAAGGCTACTTCACACTTTATCCATGATTAATAAGGTTCGAAAGATCTAGAATAGTCTAAAATGTTAACCCTTTAATGGTGGCATACGATTAATGAATGCAGCCCTAGCGAGTAACTCCCCAGAGCTGGATTAATGCATCATGACGACAAATAGCATAGCGCGTTAACCCTTTTAGGACGGCATGATGCCTTGATGCATCATGCCCTTTGTGATCATGATGCATGAATGCAGCATTCAAGCATCATGCCGACCCTACGAGGTTGAGACACTCTCGAAGGGTTGGCATGATGTACCAATGCTAGTTACTCGCCGGGGCTGCATTGGTGCATCACGACAACAAATGTCATCGTTTAGCGACATCCGTTATTAAAGGCTTAACGCAGTATGCGGCCCTTAACGGGTTAGTGGCAGAAGCGTTATGTGATGTAAAGGCGGACAGTTATGAGGATGAACATGCAGGATAAGTGTCATAATGAGATGTATAACAGTAATGTGTTGTCTCTTAAGGCGATTATTCAAAACATGTGAGGATATTTGGGCTCCAAACGCTGATTGGCTGACTCATTTTCTGAATCATGTATATGCTATTAACGCGGGTGAGATAACCCTTTAAGGGCCGCACAGTTCTTGAATGTACAATGCCCTTAGTCATCACGATGCATGAATGCATCGTGCCGCATGAATGCATCATACCGCACGAGTGCATCATACCACATGAATCCATCATGCTGCATGAATGCATCATACCACACGAATGCATCATGCCGACCCTTCATGTGTGTACTAATCCTGTAGGGTCGGCATGATGCATGGATGCAGCCCTGGCGAGTTAAACCCCAGGGCCGCACTCCTGCACCATGTTGACAAAGGACACAGCGCATTAAAGCACTATCCGGCCTTTAAAGGGTTAGAGGCCTAAGGGCAAACTTGTTTGCAAACCAAGACAACGGCTCTACAACAACATAGCGGTTCGTTAAAACATGCAGTAAGTTCCGTTTTATCAACTACTTGTCTTACCCATAGAAAAAATGAGCTTGTATGCTGGAAGAAACGCAACGCCAGGCGGTTATTTTGGACTAGGAGATGACCTAAGCTGCTTTGGCATTCAAGGAAACCATTGAGTTTAATTACAGCGCGGCCCGTGGTGGCCACTGCTGACACATGCCAGACTGATGAGGACAATTTGAGGTTGCAGAAACCATTAGGTAAGAATTAAAGAGGGACGGGACATAAAGGATATGTAAAGTCATGCCATTTGTCAATAGGAGGTATTAGTGGCAAATTATTCAATGGAAAAAAAGTAGAAGGGACATGACGTAGATTTAACTGGAATTTTATCAGAAGATATATAGCACCAATGCCATGCGTCGTTAAAGGGCAAGTGGCCCAAGCATTGGCTTTGGTAAAATTAATCACTGAGCAGAGATAATGACTTCTTCAGAAAATGTTAAAATCACATTTTAATGATGAAAGGATGTTACTAATGAAAATACACACATATTAACGTGAACATAAGAACATGTAGATGTGGGTTCTTTTAGTCCCTACTAACCATTTAAGGACTACATAGTGTTTTAATGAGCTATTTGTCCTCATGAATGCAGCACGGGCGAGTAACTACACTCATCATATCGACCACATGGGAGTTGACATACTCCCATAGGGTCAGCATGATGCATGAAAGCAGCCCTGCCAAGTACTCATCAGTGCTGCATTCATGCATCATGAGAACAAATGACATATCACTATATGGTCCTTAGAGGTTTAAGGGGTGAAACCCGTCATCCAGGGGTGTTATTAGGGAGTTAGGCCTAGTGGTGCCACCCCATCCTACCTTACTGTACTAGTCACCGGCTTCAACTGAGTGGCATGCTTATATAAATACTTGGAGAATATGACTGTATATAGCACATGATACAAGAGCTAGACGTCCATCATCTTTCAACCCTAGGTGGCCCTACTATACCATGTATTTTAACATGGACAGTAGTGCCGTCTGGTTAGCAGTATACATCATCATCTTTATACTTCAGATGAAGCCACATGTCTATGGCGAAATACATGGTAGGTACAGTAGGGTTATCTCGAGTTGAAAGATGATGGGCGGCTGGCTCTGTCATACCATATGGTATAAATATACAGACACCTACTACAAGTAGCTAAGGCCAAAAATAAGAAGGTTTGTTTCAGGTAACATGAAGAGAAAATGTAGGGTAAGTAGGTCGCTTATTTTTAAAACTTATTTTTCAACATGAAAGTACTAGCCCGGCTCTAAGATTGCTCAAAAAAGGGTAAAAATCTTTTTTTTAATTCTTCAAAATTCCATAAAAAACGTAGGGTCGGCCCTGCTTTGATAGGGTCGGTCGTGTGACCTGAAACAAACCTATTTTTATGGCCTAAGCATGCAGCTCAGTTTAGGCCTGTGGTACTGATGTAGGCCTTATTAGTGCGGCCTGTTAGTGCCTCCTTACCCGAGTAGTGCTTAACGAGGTCCGGTATGGTGTGGAAGGTCCGCCTGGCTGTGATGTAGAAGCCGCCATCGTCCAGGTTCCGGATCCGGTAGTGTTTGACATGGTCCTTCTTAGCCTCGTCGTAGTCTCGTACTGATAACGAGTAGGCACCTGCAGTAGGGGGTAGTGTTAACGAGGGGGGCAATTTTGGTAACTAACAGGTATTGCAGTCTTTGCGAAAACATACAGGACAGTGGCAATGTCCTTCTAAAATGCTACCAGTCCAGCAGATTCACAAGTGCAGCAGGACCGAATGTCAAGTCCAGTCTGAACTAAAATAATTTAGTTAGGTTTCTAAACCTGAAATATGTTTGTCAATACAGTATAAAACTAAGTATTTATCCTGATTTGGCTATAGATGATTACAAATAAAATGTTTTTTCAATGGACAAAACGATTTTATACTTAAAATGCATAAATTGTCAGATATGTGGCTATCCAGTCCTTCAAAAATGTAGCCAGTCCTGCAACCTTGAAAATTTGCAGGACAGAATGTCCTTTGGGATGAAAATGTTTTCGCGAGGACTGTATTGGACCAATGCCATTTTGATTTTTTAGAAAAAGTACCCTTGCCAGCCGCACACACGTGTATACATACAAAATACAGGGTCCCAAATATTTTTTAGTCAGTTTTAACTGACTTTTAACTTACAATAGATTCTTTTTAACTGACACGTTTAGTATCGCAAATTCCTAATTGGATAACTTGCGTTTCGCGTATAACCGTACCCAGACATTTTCTTGAAAACTAGAAAATAAATGACAAATATGACAATTATTTTTGTAACTGACATTTAACTGACTCTTAAAGCAAAAAATACTAAACTGACTTTTAACTGACGGGTAGGAACCCTGAAAATATACTAAGTGCCCCCCCCCCCCCCACCCCCACCCTCACCCCGTAAATAAGTTGCATCCTTGTCTGACTAACACGGCTCACCTGGCGTCGTCTCGCTCTCACGGATCAGGAACGTCCCCCGCTGGTTGCCTGGCAACAACAAATGGCGTTCTGCGTCTTTTCTCGTCAGCTTCCCGAGGTACCAGCTGTAACAAAACACGTCATGGGTGAGGCACGAGACGACCGTGTCCACACACAAACACAGGGAGCTCCACTAACCCGTTAATTAACCCTTTAAGGGCGGCATCATGCATCAATACAGCATGCCCTTTGTCATCATGATGCAGGAATGCAGCCCTGGAGAGTAACTGGCCAGGGCTGCATTCAAGCATCATACTGATCCTACGGGGTTGAGACACTCCCGAAGGGTAGGCATGACGCACCCATGCATGGGTGAATCATGACAACGAATGTTACCTTTTAGCGACATGCGACCTTTAGGACGGCATGTCGCCTTAACCCTTTAAGGACGGCATGTCGCCTCAACGCTTTAACGACAGCTAAAAGATAACATTTATCATCATAAGTCATCAGTCAGCTGAAGACCTACATTCATCATCATCATGCACCAGTGCAGCCTGGCGTGGGGCTGCATTGGTGCATCATGCCGACCCTTCGGGAGTGTCTCAACCCCACAGGGTTGACATGATGCTTGAAAGCAGCACTGGCGAGTTATTCGCCAAGGCTGCGTTCATGCATCACGAGGACGAAGGCTATGATGCATGAATGCATTATACCGTCATTAAAGGGTTAAAGCAAAATTTAGCGTCATGATACACCGAGAGCTGGTAAGTGACTGGTGAGTGACTCCCAAGTATTGCATTGGCGCAATATATTGGCCCTTCAACTCGTCATGTCAATACATGTGTGGCGGAGAGATCACTTGTTTTAAGAAAACAATATTTTCTTAAAACAAGTCCTTTATCCGCAGGACGAGTTTAATAATCTCATTATCTTGAAATGAGATAATTATTTTTGGGCATGAGGTAGCCCTGACGAATTACTCACCAAGGCTGCATGCATTCAATCATCAAAACAACAAAGACCTTAGCATTATGCCATCATTAAAGGATTAATATTTTACAATATTTTGGATCTCACGACTCTTTACGCTATCAAAACCCACTTATAAACCATTAGTGTGTTTTATGTTATCAAATTATGATACATGTAGTAGACTCAAAAGGATCTAGAGTAGAATTTATCACCAATCTTTTATCAATTTGACCACCTCATTTACATTGATAAAGTCTACCGGCCAACCTACCCAGGGAGAACCCTATTAATCACGGGTATAGCGTGAAGTGGCCTTTGACAGAAAACAACAAATGATAAATCGTCTATTAAGCTGTAGGCGACAACAGCTATATCAACCAGATGTGTGCAGAGTCCACTAGAGTCCCAGGCCACTCTTAGCCCTTTAAGAGCCGCACAGTGCTTGTATGTGGTATACCCTGTCCTCTTGATGCATAAATGCAGCCCTAGTGAGTTACTCGTCAGTGCTGCTTTCATGCATCATGCTGACTCTACCGGGTTGATACACTCCCAAAGGTTCGGCATGATGCAAGAATACTTTCCTGGTGAGTAGACTCAGTGTAGTGTATTAATGCATCATACTGACAAAGGTCGGGGTCTCTTCAATGTACTATCTTAGGACATAGTTTTGTTGTCATGATGCACCAATGCAGTTCCCGCGCGTAACTCGCCGGTGCTGCATTGGTGCATCATGTCGACCCTTTGGGAGTGTTTCAACACTGTAGGCGTAAGGTCGGCATGATGCTCAAATGCAGGACTGGCGAGTTATTCACCAGGGCTGCATTCATGACTAAGGGCATGATGCATTAAGGCATCACGCCGTCTTAAAAGGGTTAAGTATCTAGGATCTACCGTCCGGTTTAAACCCTGGAGGAGGCTTGGTGATTATTAGGCTTCTTCAAATCGACATAATTATTGATGTAAACAGAGATCCGGCTGGTCCCTAGTGTTTGGTATAAAGCTGCAGCGTCTAAGGGAGTGGTCATTTTTTAACAACATGGGGGGTTGGTGGATTTTCACGCGAGCGGGTCGAAATTCTTTTGGTCCCCCCTCAGGCAATTGAAATTGAGCGTGGCCGAACCCTTTGAGCTATAATAACGCACAGGCTTTTTCGCTTAAAAGGGGTGAAATTTTTTTTGTCCCCCCCCCCCCTCAAGAGGGCTCCAAATTTTTTTGGTCCCCCCCTTCAAGGGGTCCAACATTTTTTGGTTCCCCCCCCCAAATCCACCAACCCCCCCCCCCCCCCTTTGTTAAAAAATGACCACTCCCTAACTGCAGATATGCACAGCATGACCTTTGTGGGCGTCCAACAGTTAGAACTAACTTTTGTCTGCTACTTGTAGGCCAAAATTAAGAAAAGGTTTGTTTCAGGTTACCCGACCCTACCTAGCAAAACGGGACTGACCCTAGATTTTTATCTAATTTTGAAAAAAAAATTACCTGGTAGGTCATTTCGGGGCTATTTCTGAGTCAATTTCACAGTCCACAAATCGAGCCTATTGTCGCAGAGTCGGTGTGAAAGTTTGCGAATCAATTTCTGGGTGCATTTCAGGCCAATTAAAGAAATAAATTTAAAATCCGACTGACCTCCCCTAGATTTTTAGACCATATAACCTGAAACAAACTGTTTATTATTTTTAGCCTCAGAGGCTAAATGCTAACTGTTCAGTGTGTTGTGTTTTAAATGTTACATTACAGACGAGTTAACAACTCCTCTGGCTGTGAGGGAGGGGGACACCTCGTAGTGGGGAGTCGCCGGGCCCTCACCTCAGGGAGAAAAACCATTACTGAAAAAAATGAGAAAGTGCTGACTCGACTAAATTATCCTTCCCGAGACACGGCCTGGAATTTTGATACTCCTATTCAGAGAACTGTTATTATGTATTAATTATTATATTTCTAAGAACTCTTTCGTATGGGCGATCCTGCCCTGTGGACAACAAATCCAGACTGCATGAATATTTAATGATTAGCCCCTGCTGCAAAAAGGGTATGTCTCAAAAAAACCTACTGTAGTTTCAAAATAGGGTACTAATTTTGCAATTTTGGGAGATTTAAAAGATGTATTATATTTTGAAAATTCAGAATTATTTTAGATCATTTTTATCTATTACAATCAATCTGGAAGTCTGGAAGTCGTCCCTACTATCTCGCTGAGAAAAAGAAGAGTTTTTCTTGGCCTGATTTAAGAAATAATTGATGCAGTACTTACTCCATTGATTCTATTGTATTCTCTATGGCCACATAATTGCGGGGAATGTATCCAGTTTGTCCTGAACTTAAATGTCTCGCTAGCCACCAGTCACGATCCCTGCAATAAACAGTAAAGTACATGAAATTAGTAATTGATTAAAACAGTAGAGTAGATGAGGTTTAGTAGTGGGGCCAAAAGCACAGTGCTAGGTTGTTTGGTTATGGTGCAATGCTAATTTCGAGAGATGCCACTCCCTGGTCGGCAGAGAGTAGGAAATCTTAATATCTAGATTAATTTCTGGAAATTAACATATTTATAACTAGACCTCTGCAAAGGTAAGACAAATGGCATATTTCTAGTGCAATCACTTGACTCTAATTATTCACAATATACACGTACTATATTTACTCCTGTTTGGTACATGGAAATGACCCGAATCTGCATTTCCCATAGAATCCTCTAATTGAGTGTGACACTGACTGTCTGTGTATCACTCCTGTGTTTGGTACCAATGTATGGAAATAACCTGAACCTGCATTCCCCATACAATCCTCTAATTGACAGAGACACTGACTGTCAGTACATGTATGTTACAAACTCCTGTGTTGGGTAAATGGACCGGTATAAGGCATAAGCCGGACTGGAGCTTGTTGCGGCGACCCGCACTGATAACAGCTGGTAGGGTGGGTACCAGCATGTCCCTGGAAGTGGTTGTTACCCAGGGACAAGGTACCAGTCAGGGAGTGCCTTATCAGTGTGTTTGACCGCAACCAGCAAAGTTTTAAATGATGGACCCACTGGGTATGAAGCTAGACTCCTATATGGAAAGACCTGCATGTGCATTTTCCAAACACTCCTCTGATTGACACTGACAACATGACAGTATACTTGGGAGCAGAACCTACGTCACACAGTACAGCGTGGCCCTTATCGGGCTTATCTACCATAACACACCTCCAATGGGGTCTACATCAATAGGAAATGTACTAGAAAAATATGTTAGAATCCTTAGCAGAGGAGATGTACCTGGTCCCGAGAATATTAACTCCTGGGTTGGTGTACGGTACATGACCAGTACTCACCGGTGGTACTCCTCCTGACGTACCTGACACAATGACGTAGCGTCTAAAACCTGTAGATGACGCAGTGCTACCTGTACAACGAGTCTGCGCACTGAGTGCCATCACGTCATGCTAGGGACAGGTCACAGCTCTTTCTGACACACAAATATTTAGATAAAACTCTCCTATTAAAAGATCCCACATCTCGGCGTCTGTTTGTTTCATACGTAAAACACTTCCCGTGATGCAACGCGGCATGCAGCTGTGACTCAGCTATAATCCAGATGTGGACATTTGTGTGTTATTTTTTCCTGCGACACCAGCTGGTGCCTACTGAGGTCCTTCACTGTCCAATTACCTGTCTAATGGTTATATCATGTAACGCTTTTGTGCCTCTGATAACCTCAATGTGCTGTTTTCCACCATCTTTATTAATGATAAATGTATCGATTTTAATTTGCTCAAGCATGCCTTGGACGAAAATAAATATTTTATAGACAATATAGACCTTAAAATATCTTGTAGGTCTGTGTTATTACGATCCTTAAATCAATTAAAAGAGTTGACATTCCCAGGCAAAATAAATCTATGACCCACAACGAAATGAATAAAGGGGACACTAGCTGGTAGACAAACAGTAGGAAATCTTCTGATCAATTTTCATGAGGGTATTACAGATAATGATACAATCTAAGAATCCCAGCACAAATGCAGGACTTCCAAAATACAAAAGAAAACAGACAAAGTGGCATTCTGAATGAAGTAAATAGTGTCCTATGTATGTTGTGTCCCTTCCCCCTACACCACAGGGTTGGGCTGGCACCAAGGGCAGGCCCAGGCCACAGGTGCACATGGGTCTCTCAGCCGGCCGCTCAGGCGGACTGCTCGATAAGGCATGGAACGCTCAACCCTTTAACCATTTAAGGACGGCATGTCGCTTAAAAAAGGGCATTTGTCGTCATGATGAGCCAATGCAGCCCTGGCGAGTAACTCGCTGGTGCTGCATTGTTTCTCAACCCCAGATAACAGGTTCGGCATGATGCTTGAATGCAGCTCTAGCAGGTTACTCTTCAGGACTACATGCATGCATCATGACGGCCAAGGACATATTGCATTAAGGCATTATGCCGTCCTTAAAGAGTCGAGTGCTGCATAGTGCTTTAATGCGCTACAAATGTATGCCCTTTGAGGTGATAATGCAAGAATGCAGCCCTGGCGAGTCTAGGCATACCGACCATGCAGGAGTATGTCAACCCCATGGAGTCGGCATGATGCTTGAATGCAGCCCTGGCGGGTAGACTCACAGGGGCTGCATTTAAATACCATGCCGACCCCGGGGGTGCCACATTAACCCTTTAAGGGCGGCATGATACAGTAATGCATTATGCCCTTGCTCGTCATGATGCATGAATGCATCATGCCGACTGTACAGGGCTGTGACACTCCAGAAGGGTCGGCATGATGCACCAATGCAGCCCCGGCGAGTTACTCGCCAGGGCTGTATTGGTGCATCATGACGACAAATGTCATCTTATAGCAACATCCGTCCTTAAAGGGTTAAAGGTGCATGCCACCACTACAGGGTTAGTGATCAATGTCTGTGTGTGAGGGCTGCATGTGCCCCAGTGACCACTTAAGTACGGGGCAGGTGGACAGGGCTTTGATGGCGGCCCGACCAGTGCTGTGGTCAGTGAGGTGCATGATGGGAGCTGCTACAGGGTGGTCGGTGCTCGAGCTGCTCACACCAAGTACCATATTGTCACGTTTAAGCGCCCAATACCGGTCACACCGAGTACCGTATTGTGACGTGTAAGCGCCCAGTACTGCTCACACCCAGTACCGTATTGTGACGTTTAAGCGCCCAGTACTGCTCACACCGAGTACCGTATTGTGACGTTTAGCTGCTCACACAAACACTGTATTGTGAGTTTAAAGCGCCCAATACTGGTCACATCGAGCACCGTATTGTGACGTTTAAGTGCCCAGTACTGCTCATACCAAGTACCGTATTGTGATGTTTAGCTGCTCACACAAACACTGTATTGTGACATTTAAGCGCCCAATACTGGTCACATCGAGCACCGTATTGTGACGTTGAGCTGCTCACACAAAGTACCGTATTGTGATGTTTAGCTGCTCACACAAACACTGTATTGTGACATTTAAGCGCCCAATACTGGTCACATCGAGCACCGTATTGTGACGTTGAGCTGCTCACACCGAGTACCGTATTGTGACGTATAGGTGCCCAGTACTGGTCACACTGAGCACCGTATTGTGACGTTTAAGCGCCCAGTACTGCTCACACCGAGCACCGTATTGTGACGTTTAGCTGCTCACACCAAGTACCATATTGTGATGTTTAGCTGCTCACACCGAGTACCGTATTGTGACGTTCAGCTGCTCACACCGAGTACCATATTGTGACGTTTAGCTGCTCACACCAAGAACCGTATTGTGACGTTTAGCTGCTCACACCGGGCACCGTATTGTGACGTTTAGCTGCTCACACGAGTACCGTATTGTGACGTTTAGCTGCTCACATAGAGTACCGTATTGTGACGTTTAGCTGCTCACATAGAGTACCGTATTGTGACGTTTAGCTGCTCACACAGTGTACCGTATTGTGACGTTTAGCTGCTCACCCTGAGTACCGTATTGTGACGTTTAGCTGCTCACACCAAGTACCATATTGTGACGTTTAGCTGCTCACCCCGAGTACCATATTGTGACGTTTAGCTGCTCACACAGAGCACCGTATTGTGACGTTTAAGTGCCTAGTACTGCTCACACCGAGCACCGTATTGTTTAAGCGCCCAGTACTGCTCACATCAAGTACCGTATTGTGATGTTTAGCTGCTCACACAAACACTGTATTGTGACATTTAAGCGCCCAATACTGGTCACATCGAGCACCGTATTGTGACGTTGAGCTGCTCACACAAAGTACCGTATTGTGATGTTTAGCTGCTCACACAAACACTGTATTGTGACATTTAAGCGCCCAATACTGGTCACATCGAGCACCGTATTGTGACGTTGAGCTGCTCACACCGAGTACCGTATTGTGATGTTTAAGTGCCCAGTACTGCTCACACCGAGCACCGTATTGTGACGTATAGGTGCCCAGTACTGGTCACACTGAGCACCGTATTGTGACGTTTAAGCGCCCAGTACTGCTCACACCGAGCACCGTATTGTCACGTTTAAGCGCCCAATACTGCTCACACGTGTACCGTATTGTGACGTTTAGCTGCTCACACAAATTACCATATTGTCACGTTTCAGCGCCCAGTACTGCTCACAACGAGCACCGTATTGTTTAAGCGCCCAGTACTGCTCACACCACATACCGTATTGTCACGTTTAAGCGCCCAGTACTTATACTATTAATTGGGCACTTAAACATAGGTGCCTAACAAAATACAGGGAGTACCAAACCGTTACATTTTAGGACCCCAGCACTTAAAGGCGACTACCGTAAAACCTATTTGTTCTACCTTGAATTTGGGAATATCATAATACCATTAGTCCCACAGGGGTCTGATTATGCCGACTCTTGTACTGTAGTATACATCTAAAAACTGTTGTGGGGGTGTGTGTTCGACTCATGGTGAATCTACCCTGTGGAGGGTGGTGGTATTAAACCATTGGCAGTGGTTGTGGAGGTGTGAGTCCGGTTCATGGTGAATGTACCCTAAGGAGGGTGGTGGTCATGGTGTTGGCAACTATTCGCAGTGGTTTGGGGAGGGCGGTGGCCGACTCATGCTGAATCTACCCTGTTAGGGTGGCGGTAACTATTGGCAGTGGTTATGGGAGTGCATGGTGGACGTGACGGGGTGGAAAAAGGCCAGGTGTAGAGTCCGGGAGAGATTATTGCAAGACCGAGTCCAGTACCGTAAAACCTCGCGTATAGCTCAACTCGCGTATAAGCCGCACCTAGAGTTTTGGCTGATCCTCTAAGCCGCAATGGGCATCTGATTATCTGATTATTGTTACTTAGTACTGCCCTATAGTAGCAAAAACTCGCGTATAAGCCAAACCCCGACTATGGACCGGTCCTACAAGCCACCCCGCTGATCTGACTCATGTGCTAGCCGCGGCTTATACGCGATGTTTTACGATGCTATACCTGGCACGTCTTATACAACATCGACCATGGGTGATTGATCTGAATCTGGATATCCGGAAGATATTGTATAGACACCTATAGGAATCCAGAGGGTGTATATCAAGTGGGTTTAACATTTTATATTCCGCTGGTTGAAGTTAAAACCACTGAAGTGACTACTAATGATGAAAAAGACATAGCATTGGTGAGCAACTTCCCAGTGTTGCATTCAAGCACCATACCGACCCTAGGGGCCTTCCATAAAGTATGTTCGCAAATTTTCTCCAGAAATTGTCCCCCACCCACCCCCCCCCCTTAAGTTCTTGTACGCATTGAAACAAAGGGTTTATGTACGCAAAGTTTTCCAGAAAATTGACCCCCCCCCCTTGGTGCGTACATACTTTATGGAAGGCCCCCTACGAGGTTAATACAGTTCCGAAGGCTCCTCATGATACACAAATGCATCATGACACTCGACAGGACTGTATTCACGCATTATGACAGTATAAATGCACTGTTTAAAAGATAGATCAGGGTCTAACTTTGGAGCCCATTAGGGGCCGTCCATAAAGTATGTCACGCCCGAGGGGGTGGGGGGGTCTTTTTTTTGTGTGACGAAGTGTGACAGGGGGGTGGGGGGGTCTATGGACTTGTGTGACGTCACATTTTTAAAATTTTGTAAACAGTATAAATGCTGTATAAATTAGTGACATCTGCGGGATAAATACATATTTGTGATTGTAGTAGATCTACAATTCCTAGCACCTTCCAAATTCACACAAGTGAACACCCCAGGTATGAGAAATTATAACTGTGATAGATCAGTTTATTAATGCAAAGTTTGATGCCCATTTGAAAGTCACTAATGCCCCAAGTTAGAGTGCATTTAACATGGGTGAACGGGGAATAACTTCTCAAGGACAGACCATGGATCAAGAGCTGGAAAAGAAAAACTTTGCACACACTGGAGAGGTTTTGTCACAAACCACGATAGATAAAGACCAAGTGGTTGCAGAGTATAAAGAAGAAATGAGTAGCTACAAAGTCTGAGAAATTGAGAGCAACACGTGTGTGTGAGGGAAAGCCATTATATCCAGCAGATTGTAAAGTGTCCAGACAAAAAACGTTGCTCAAATCCAAGGAGCTCTTATATGATGTTGATCAAGGACAGATTCTTACCAGTACCAAAGGCTGTGGTCCGCACAGCCAAGGATGGCCTTATAGTGAAACTAGATGGGTCAGGGAACTACCCCTCAGTATTTGTTAGCCGTGCACCCAGCAACATCTTTCGAAGATCTGCAGACAATTACCCAAAGGGTCTGCCCCATGACTTTGCATGTCCTAGTCTATAGAACAAGGCATCCAAATGAATCTGCAAGGAATGTGAATTGTACCTAACATCAATTAGGTCAGTCACTTGACATCTGAAGACATGTGGCCAAAGGAAGAAGAAAGGAGAGAAATCAAAATATGCATGACCTACAGTCTGATTCTAGTACATATCACAGGGGAGTGGTAACCGAGGGGGACGAGGGGGGGACATGCCCCCCGCCCCACACTTTTGACCAACCCCAAAAAAGTGCAATCCAAAAAGGTCAAGAAAAAAGGGGTCAAAAAGGGTCAATATACCCCTCAGGGCCCCCTACTTTGAAACTGTTTGCTACGCGCCTGTATCATTCCATTATCTATTGCCACTAAGCAATAATGTGAAGTCAAGTATGCTATCCAGAACATGGACCACAGAGATCTGATGGATAGAGAAAGTATTTCAATACCACACAAGGATGGATCCAGGTGTGGGACATAGTGGGGGGGGGCATCCCGCCCCTTTTTGCTATAGACTTTTTATGTAAATGGGTCCAATACCATCAGTACATTGCCTATATCAAGCCCCCACTTTCTAAAATTCCTGGATCCACCCCTGCCACAGATTTGCCAGCACAAGAGGTGTGACAGGATAGCAGTAGCACACCTGTTATTCCTGTGAACACTGTCAAGAATCTATGGATTGAGGATACCTCAGTCGCAGAGATCTAGAGTGCCATAACTATTGGTGTGAACATGATACTGCCACTTTGAACAATTGGAATTAAAAGGGGTCTTTTCGATAAGATCCATTAACATTGGGTCTAAAAGTATTTCAGAGACACATTTTGATAGCAATCTAATTGTAATAAGCCTTATAAACAATTACTGGTGTTTAGATAATGCATGTATGTTCCCTTATCAAATTATGGGACTAGACTGATACGGTACCTGATTATATGCAAAGGGGGGGGGGGGGTGTCAACAGATTTGTGACATACTTTTCTAGGGGGTGTCGGAAAAAATGTGACAAAGTGTGACATGGGGGTGGGGGGGGTGTTCAAAATGGCCCAAAAAAGCGTGACATACTTTATGGACGGCCCCTTATTTGTGTCCATAATGTCTAAATAGCTCGGGCTAATGGAAAGAGGTACCACACTGCGTTATTCTAAAGAATAATGTCTAAATAAATTTGTGTCTAATTCTTTTAACCCTTCTAATTGAAAATTGAATACATAGAATATACTCATAGGTCAGGGGGATTCGTCTCTATAATAGAGATGGGTTCCCTGACATATTCTGACCATGGGCTTTTCTTGAGTTATGTATCATATTCTAATCCATCTATATGTGTCCAATGAGCAAAGAATACGAAGAGGGTCCCCTTATGTTCTATCATAGATTAACATTTTGCATGTCAGCAATCAGAATACTTTAAAATACCCAGAAAAAATCATAACATTTCTTGGAGTTGAGCTCCAAAATGTGTTAAACCCGCAGATCTTACTGCACGTCCAGTTACAGTCAGAGTGCAGTCGGGCCAGGTACTCAGCCCTATATATAGGGGCGCTGTAGGGATGTCATTGGTATCCAATTTATTCCGATTTCGATTATCACTATTTTGGTCTCGAAATTCCGATTTTTTCGATTTTTCGATACAGATAAATAACAGCTAATTAACAGTCAAAAGCCATGTTATCACCTGTTTTTCAAACCCAAATAGAATTCATAATACTCAACATAACCATAGGCTAGTTGTAAAAGTGTCGAGTTACATTAAGATATATTGCAGAACCATTTCTATATATGAGACCTCTAGGGACAAGATTTTGTCATGCAAATAGATGACCAAAAAATGCTTTAATCTGCCTTATTTCTACAGTTTAATGAAGCTAAAAATTAGGAGTAAAAGTAGGTCAAAAAGTGTATCTATTTAACGTTTTTGTCAATACAATAATCGGAAATCCAAAAATACCGAAATTTCGATTTGGTACATATCGATGACATCCCTAGGGCGCTGGGGGTTTAAATCTGATTATTTTTTGTAAACTTTGAATATTTCGAGTAATGTTTGAAATTTAAAAAAAAAGGGGGATTACTGTAGATTTCTAGTTGTGTTTGGCCTGTGGCACCGCCTGGTAGATGGAGTGTACAATCCACTGTTCCCACCTAAACCCATCTGAACTAAGAAACCCCTGGAGCTACTATTTCTGATTAGATTTCCTCCAAATCTAATATGGATATTGAGAAAACACATAGAAAAGATATATGGAGATTTAAAAAAACAACATTTTCCGGCAATTGAAATATGGGCTATTCAAGCAAATATGTTTTGAGTGGACTATGTGGACCTGATCCATCCACTAGGGGGTGCCATGGGCTTTCCTGGGACAGGAAATCGGTCACTGGACCATCTTAGTATTCCTTGCTCTTTGGTATGTGAAAAGTCGTCATGATGCGCCGATGCAGCCCTGGCGAGTAACTCGCATTGGTGCTTCATAGTATCTTATCCTCGGTTCAGCATGCTGGCCAGGGCTGCATTCATGCATCATGACCACCAAGGGAATGATGCATTAAATCACTATGCAGCCATTGAACAGTCTCTGTAAAAAAAACATGCAGGACAGTGGCAATGTTCACCTAAAATAAATGTATAAATCACCAGACATGTTGGTATCTGGTCCTTCATTAATTTTTAACTGGTCCTACAAAATTGAAAAAATCCAGGACCAAATGTCATGTAGGATGAAAACCCTCTCGCTACGACTGATTAACGGGTTAAGTATACAAGAGAAGTGGAGGTCAATAACTTACGTGTCGTTAATGATGCTCATCCTGTCTCCTTTCCTGAAGGTGAGGTCGTCACGTGACCGTGCGTCGTAGTCGTAGAGCGCCCTGACGACCCTGGCCGGGGCTAGATAACACACAAAGGGGACACACCTGTAGTAGATACCTGCCCGGGGGTGGGGGTACATGGTGCCTGCCCGGGGGTGGGGGGACATGGTACTGGGGTGGTACATAGCAGGATACATGATAGTGGGAGGTACGACTCCCTACACCACCCAGTACTACACACATGGGGAGTGGTGTATAAGGGACAGGTGGGCCGTATAGTGGAGGGGACGTGATGACAGCTGGACGCTCAATGAACGCTCACTGGACGCTGAGTAGACGCTAGCTAGACGCAGGGTGGAGTTGAAGGTTCAGCCACAAGTTCAACTATTTAAAGGACCAGTCATTTATCACTATATAGAGCTGGGGGGGGGGGGGTCGGGTCGTGGAATTTATCAATTATCGAACCCCACCGATAAACTTAAAATAATCTTGACCCCCACCCCTCCCTCCTACAATGATTTCTGATTTTGGAGAAATGACCGCTCATCCCCTCCAAAAGAAATGAAATGGCCATTGATGTGAGTTCATGAGAATTCAAATGGACCAAATTTAGCTTTTACACCGCCCTCCTAGCATGGAGCCTTCTAAGTTGCCTCCCTCCCCTGGCGATTAACTCGCCAGTGCTGCATTCTTGAAGCATCATACCGACCTCAAAGGGTTGGCATGATGCACCCATGCAGCCCTGGCCAGGGCTGCATTCGTGCAGCATAATGCTTCCTGGGACATGGTAGCTAAAAGCTACAAAAGACAATATCAGACAAAAAAGGACTCTTTTTCTAAATTCATTTCATATACTTTATGTAACCATCACTTATACTACATAACATTACTAAATAACAGTAAATGCAAAAAAAACTTCATGTATAAGTCCAGGAATTTTTTTTTATCGAATATCACGAAAATGAATAAAGCTTTGTTAACCAAAAAAAATAAAAATACCCCCCCCCCCCCCAGGTGAGACTAACTGACCGGTCCCTCCCTGTGACACTCTGTGTCAGCTGCTGCTGCTGCTGCTGGTTGGTGTAACGTGCATCAGGGATGACTGAATGTCACTTAGGGCACAACAAAAAATGTATGCTTTATGGATTTTCACTTTTAAGATAAATGCACTGGGGTGCATGGGTGATGACTCTGCTGTGTTATGATAGGAGTAGAAACACAAAAAAAGTTTTTGATTTACCTATGAATATTGAATTTATATACATGATGTTCATCATTACAGGGCCTACAAATCAGTATCACTGGTTTTATTTTTAGTGAGTGAAAAGAAACTTGATTTCAGCAGAAGACGTGTAGACTTTCATTGCTGGTGGATTGACAAGTCATGCCTTTATGAATCTGTCAGTTGATGTTGTGGCAGGGACGTGAAACAAGTCGCCTGTCTGTTAGAATAGATCTACACAGTGTTACACGACTACGCCCAGTAAGAGGCCGAACCAATGTCACATGTGGACTATATGACCATGTTCCCTCATCGGGCCAATACTGAGTACCATAGATCCATGAGTCGACAAAGGGTGACTTTTTCATAATAAAGTTGTGTTTACGTTGGTTTTAGCAGAATTCTCTTAAAAATTGTCTGTAGTGGATATGTTTTGTTTCTCATATCAGGAGATTTACAGGGCAATTATTCTTCAAATTTTGCTGCTTTGGTCTATACTAATGCCCACATGCATGTACCACCAATAGGGGAACGTTCTCAACGTGACGTCATTTTTAACATTCCCCAGGTGCACTTACACAGGGTGACTTCCATGACTGCATTCATTTTAAAGATGTATTGATTCAGAGTTGGGCATAAACCGATACTGCTTAATAGTACAGACATATTTCACGAGTGGGGTCTGGGGCCATCCTTTTATTTGAGGCCATTTAATGAAAAAATACAACTTTTTTCTTAGCCCATTGAATAGGTCCACATTGTATTCGATAGGGGGCATTACATACGGCACTTCCTAAAGTCTACAATAAGCATAGAAAATCTTATTTTTCAAAAAGGTAAATACTCAGAGACTGTGAGTGTAGACTGAGGTATGCTGCGAGCTGGGTTTATTGAGTTAGGGTCAGGTGTGTGGTGTGTATGTCGGTACACGTTATCGTGTACGAGTTACACCCAGATCAGCATCCCCTCACTCACCTCTACATAACCGTCATGCCGGGCATTCCCAGCCCTCAGCCGCCGACAGGTGTCCCCCCCCCCTACCAGCCTCCCCAGTCTCCCAGCAGATTCTCTCATCCGCTACTTCCTCTCTGCCAAATTCTCTGGGGGTCTGCACACATAATTCATGTAAGAAAGTTCCCATCCCCTCACCGAGTGATCATATTAATCTGATTTACCCAGACATGTCTCTGCTCCCCAGATGGAGACTGATGGGTTATTGGGATGGTAGGACATGGTAAGCCAGATTTGTTGGTGTATATAAACCCGAAAATTTGTCCACACCATGCTTTTGAAATATACATTTATACAAGTATGAATCTAATCAAATATATAAATAGGAATGTATGAACAAATCTTATATAAAATTAGAGAAAAAATTGGCTAGGGTTGTCTGGTCAAAATTGAACATCTTCCTGGGGACTACTTTCGGCGTATGGAGGCTGCAGTATGTGATGGGGGTAGGAGAGCAGCAAAGTAGTACCATTTTCCTCCCTTCTTCTACAGAAGATTTCCGACAGTCCGCGCCTTTGGGCAGAGTGTTATTTGAGACTGTGCTGGGAGAGTGCCCCCCCCCCCCCAGTCTCCTCCTGACCTGCCCCCTAGCGGCCAGTAGCACAACCTCACCTGTGGAGGTAACTCATCCCTACACGTGAAACACGTGTATTTATTCATAGCTGACATTGATTAGTCTGGTGATGAATGGAAGTCTGTGGTGTAGTGCCTGATTTAGGCGTCTTAGTGATGATTCAGTGGACTCTACGATACTAACGCCTAGACTCGGAGCGAGATCTGCAAGTAGCGTGGGTGTCCAAGTTATCTTAGGGAGTGGTCGTTTTTTAAAGAATTTTTTTTTTTTTGGGGGGGGGGGGAGGGGTTGGTGGATTTTTGTGTGAGCACGCTGAAATACGTTGGTCTGCTCCCCCAACAGGGTTCAAATTAACTGCAGTCCACCCCTAATCTGTACACTAATAATGCCTTCGGGTTTTCAATAAAAAGGGCCCCTCCCGCCCTCCCCCCACCCTCGCATCCTTCAAGATATGGATGTCATCGATACCCCTAGAATCGATACATTTACATTTCTCATATTCCGATTATCGCATCGACAAATGTGTCCTATCGATACAGTATTTGTAGCACCGATGATCCTATAATTTACCTTTCTAAAACTGCAAGAATTGGGTGAATGTTCCATCTAGAACTTATTTTTTATTCAGTATAAAAAGTGTCTTTTGTAGGCCTAAAATATTGAGGTAAAGGGACTTCAAATTGTGCTCAAGGTGCTAACAAGAGTCTTTATAGACTCGAGTATTGGGAAAGGAAATGAACAGATGAAGATGCTTTTTTTCAAGAAGATATCAAGAGAGGTGTGGACCCTCAAGAGGGGTCCACATTTTGTTGGTCACCCCAAGCAGTTGATATTCTCCCAACCCCTCAACACCAACAAAGAAGAAGTTGTTAAGAGAATGATCACTATCTCAGGTATGACATCGTGTCTCTATACTATTGTCTCACAAATCAATTGCATGACTATCGGATTTTTTCTTTCTTACCACATTATTTTGTTTTCATTTGCATGTTGGATCAGAGTGGGGAGGTCAGATACTGTGGGTTAACCTTACGAGTCTACAGTCACAGCAGACTACAACTCAGCTATCCCTTTCTACAATATCATCAGGGACATACAAGCCTATATTGCATTGGATATTCATACACTATCAATGATTGTGTAATATGACGTGGGCCAATGGACATGACACCTCTGTGTCATATCGGGGGCATACCCACACTATATTTTCGACCATTGACTGCCATGGAGACAATTGAATTCCAAGGGTGTGCATGATAAGGATGTCCATGTGGACATGTGTGCCATGTGAAATGCACATATATCTAGACACAGTTAACAAGAGTAGCACAAAATGCAACTGTGTGGACATTTTTTGTCCTCCCCCCCCCCCCCAGCGAATTATTTTTTACTGGATATAACACGTATTTGGGATAGCTATGTTGGATACACACACAAAGAGAAACTGCTTGTTCATAACGTAATTGGTCATGACCAGTCTATACGAAAACTTTTTCACCATGCAGGACATTCGGTCCTGCAGATTTTTTTCTACGCAGGCCCGGCTCAATTTTTGCAGGCCCGGATATTGGAGTACAGTCTTGCTATCTAAATATGAAATATGAAGCAAATGATTGTATTGGCAATGATAATGAATAGGGTTCCCCCTACATGTTACAATTATATTAACCATTTTGATATGTAGATTACTGAAGCACATTACAGAAAATATTCACACTTTCTGTTTTATGCTGTAGAAACCTTAATAATGGTCCGATTCACAAGCCGTAAAAAATGGCATATAGACAAGAATCTCTAGAATACAGCCAGCCATTCGGGGCTGCAGTAGCCCTTTTTCTGCCGGACCGGCAGACTTTTTGCCGGCTATAGCCGGTGTCCGGCAGGATTTCGTATAGACTGTTATGACATCCTGCTTTATGGTTATAATGATCCAACCGTAGGACCTTAAGGAAATGCCGACAGTAGCGCCATCTGCAGTAAACGCCTGTCATAGATACACCTCTGGGTCCACTGGGCACATGATTCAGCAGAGAGGTATATGGTCAATAATAGGGAGCGGTATAACTAATACCATGCCCATTGTAAGGATGCCCAGAACAGTACTCATCTAATCACGTTATGTCAGCCTGAGGCCAGGTGGGTGGAGGGCAGGTCAGGGAGCAGTGGTATTGATCACTGATAACCCTTTTAATACAGGCCGCATAGTACACTAATACATAGAAGAAGTCCACGATAATCTGTCTGAATGACAGGTTTCTCCAGGAGTGGTGCATTGGATCGTATATAATGTACATTTAAATATTGGTTTCATAGCTATTTTGGTGACGTCATCATCGAGAAACAGGCCATGGAGAATGAGCATCAGTTTCTCCACGGGGCTGTGGAGAACGGCCATTTTAGTACCTAAGTATAGTAACTTTGTTTCTCCACATGTAATATATCTAGTCATCTGATGCATGAATGCAGCCCTGCTGAGTAACTCAACAGTGCTGCATTCCAGCATCATATTGAACTAACACCCCTCCATCTGCATCCCTGCGAGTAGACAGACAGCTAGCGCTAGCGTATCTACTCACCAGGGCTGCATCCAAGCATCATAGGGGCATGGCACATTAAATCACTATGCGGCCCTTAAAGGTCTAATACCGAGTCTAATGCCGGGATCTGTGTGATAGGCTCTGTGCGGATCACGGGGGTTGGCCAGCCTAATTGAGCCCTACACATGTAACATTAGGCAGCATTCCAGTTACGTCAAACACACCTAAGTAATAGGGCAGTATATGAGTCTATACTACTAAGAATTAAATAGAGCAGTAGGTAGGCCTGCACTACTAAGTAATAGGGCAGTATGTAGGCCTATACTACTAAGTAATAGGGCAGTATGTAGGCCTATACTACTAAGTGATAGGGCAGTATGTAGGCCTGCACTACTAAGTAATAGGGCAGTATGTAAGCCTATACTACTAAGTATTAAATAGAGCAGTAGGTAGGCCTGTACTACTAAGTAATAGGGCAGTATGTAGGCCTATACTACTAAGTAATAGGGCAGTATGTAAGCCTATACTACTAAGTAATAGGGCAGTATGTAGGCCTACACTACTAAGTAATAGGGCAGTATGTAGGCCTATACTACTAAGTAATACGGCAGTATGTAGGCCTATACTACTAAGTAATACGGCAGTATATAGGCCTATACTACATACTAAGTAATAGGGCAGTATGTAGGCCTATACTAATAAGTAATAGGGCAGTATGTAGGTCTACACTACTAAGTAATAGGGCAGTATGTAGGCCTACACTACTAAGTAATAGGGCAGTATGTAGGCCTACACTACTAAGTAATAGGGCAGTATGTAGGTCTACACTACTAAGTAATAGGGCAGTATGTAGGCCTATACTACTAAGTAGTAGGGCAGTAGGTAGGCCTACACTACTAAGTAATAGGGCAGTAGGTAGGCTTGTATTACTAAGTAATAGGGCAGTATGTAGGCCTACACTACTAAGTAATAGGGCAGTATGTAGGCCTGCACTACTAAGTAATAGGGCAGTATGTAGGCCTATACTACTAAGTAATAGGGCAGTATGTAGGCCTGTACTACTAAGTAAAAGGGCAGTATATAGCCACATATGGACGGTGTAGGAAAAGGGGGGGGGGCACTGCCTCCCCCCACCCCCACAATGAAAATGTCCTTCCTACACCTATGTGGAGGTCTAACATGATGTTTCGTAAACCCCACCCACCCTTATAGTATACATAGGGTTGAGTGGCTCCACACCGACAGTTACTCTAGGGGTACCAACATGTGGGCCTTTAATCTAATTAATTAACCCTTTAAGGACGGCATGATACCTTAAATGCATTATGCCATTGGTCGTCATGATGCATTCCTGGTGAGTAACTCGCCAGTGCTGCATTCAAGCATCATGCTAACCCTATGGGGTTCAGACACCCCCAAAGGGTCGGCATGATGCACCAGTGTAGCACCAGCGAGTAATTCACCGGGGCTGCATTGGTGCACCATGCCGACAAATGTAATCTTTTAACGACATCCGCCCTTATATTAAAGAGTTAAGTCCTTTGATGAATACTCGAGGAAGGGAGAGGCATGCTGTTAATGGCCAAAAAAACATCTGAACCTGCATACTAATATCACAGGGATGGATATGGACCACTAAATTCGACATGGCGACATGGGCCTTTTTTGGGCTTAGTGACATGCTACATGAGGAATTTAAGAGATAGTGACATGGGACATAGCCTTTTCTTAAAATCGACATGGTGACATAGACTTTTCTTAAAATCGACATGGTGACATGGTGATTTCTTAAAATCGACAGGGAAAATTGGGACCCCCCCCCCCCCCCATCCAGACCCCCACAGGGGTGTGGCAGCGTTTGACCCAGTCTAACAAAAAGCTCAGATCAAGAAGGTCAAGTAAAAAAAGGCGTAAACATAGTCACTCCTTAGTCCACCTATTCTGAAGTTGGACCGTGCCTACCACCACCACGCCCTCTAATTTAGTAATTACGTGTAACGGTTCATTTAGGTGCACACAAACATGAAGGGGCTGCCTTGTCTCTAAAAGATGACTTGAATTGCAGCCCCAGCGAGTAACTCGCCGGAGCTACACTGATAATAATACCTATAGTCAGTAGTGACTATACCACCATATTTTGACCCCCGTAGTCAGGGGACTATACAACTTAGTCACATATTAGTCATAAGATAGTCAGTAGTGACTATATGTGGATCACACAAATTGATGATGTCACAGGAATGTGTGCACAGGAAACAGTTAGGATTCAAATTTGACTTCAGGTAGGCACATCCTCTTCTAAACCACTGTTCTATGGATATCCCTGCTTCTTATATGTTATGTTACAGTCGTCTATGACAACTTAAGATGTTATAGGGTGCAGAGTTCTCATGTTTGATAGAGTAATCATGGTATTTTGTTCAAATTTTGATAACATAGAAATACATGAACAGTGTATGTCTAGACTGACAGAGCATAATAGGCTTACACAGGAGCCTGTAACCTGCCCTGTTTTATCCTAGCCTGTCACCTGCCCTACCTATCCTAGCCTGTCCCCTGCCAGGCCTTGTCCTTTCTGTCCCTTGCCCTGCCTTATCCTAGCCCGTCCCCTGGCCTGCCTTATCCTAGCCTGTCCCCTGGCCTGCCTTATCCTAGCCTGTCCTTTGCCATGCCTTATCCTAGCCTGTCCCTTTCCCTACCCTATCCTAGCCTGTCCCCTGCTCTACCTATCCTAGCCTGTCCCTTGCCCTACCTTATCCTAGCCCATCCCCTGGCCTTCCTTATCCTAGCCTGTCCCCTAGCCTGCCTTATCCTAGCCTGTCCCCTGTCCTGCCTTATCCTAGCCTGTCCCCTGTCCTACCTATCCTAGCCTGTCCCCTGTCATGCCTTATCCTAGCCTGTCCCTTGCCCTGCCCTATCCTAGCTGGTCCCCTACCCTGCCTTATCCTAACCTGTTCCCTGCCCTGCCTTATCCTAGCCTGTCCCCTGCTCTACCTATCCTAGCCTGTCCCTTGCCCTACCTTATCCTAGCCCATCCCCTGGCCTTCCTTATCCTAGCCTGTCCCCTGCCCTGCCTTATCCTAGCCTGTCCCCTACCCTGCCTTATCCTAACCTGTCACCTGCCCTACCTATCCTAGCCTGTCCCCTGCCATGCCTTACCCTAGCCTGCTCCTTGCCCTGCACTATCCTAGCATGTCCCTTGCCCTACCTATCCTAGCCTGTACCCTGCCATGCCTTATCCTAGCCTGTCCCTTGCCCTGCCCGATCCTAGCCTGTCCCCTACCCTGCCTTATCCTAGCCTGTCTCCTGCTCTACCTATCCTAGCCTGTCCCCTGCCATGCCTTATCCTAGCCTGTCCCTTTCCCTGCCCTATCCCTACTACTCTGCTCTGCCTTGCTTTGCCCTGCCCTGCTCTACATTATTTTGCCCTGCCTTATTCTGCCTTGATCTACCCTACTATACTCTACATTACTCTGCTCTGCCATGCTCTGCCTTGCTCTACTTTCCATTACTCTGCTCTGCCTTGCTCTGTCCTGCTCTACTCTACATAGCTTTGCTGCCTTGCTCTACCCTTCTGAACCTTGACCTGCCTTTCCCTTATTTCTCATGATTGACTATATCTATTAGTCATAGTGACTACTTTAGACCATGAAACCATTAAATTCATAGTCACTTGACTATATAGCCCAAATCAGCCGATTTAATGGCTGACTATAGGTTGACTATATGACTAACTTACATTAGACATAGGTGACTAACTAGGTATAGCCGTTTTTTCTACGTTCATGTGACTATAGAAACGTAGTCCGTAGTGACTAACATTTCCAGGCCCATTATTATCAGTGTACATTGCGTGCCAACCCTTCGAAAGTGCTTTACCTCGAAGGGTCGGCAGCCCTGCCTGAGTTACTCACCAGGGCTGCATTCAGGCATCATGACGACCAAGGATATGATGCATTAATGCATTATGCCGTCCTTAAAGACTTAAAGTGGCAGGGACCTTGTAAAGCAGCATACACAGTGGATTTAGTTGGGGCTGTGTTGGGGGCTGTGTAGGGGGCAGGGGGTGGCGGGAACACTAATCTGCAATTTGGCTGAGAGGTGGAGAGGGAAGTACAGCGGAGTGCCGGGGGCAGCAACCACCAGCATGTGGACCAGCTGCCTGCCGGGTACACTCTCCTAGCAGACACTCTCACCTGCAATTATATCTCTGCCTCAGGGTTCCCACAAAAAATTGAGATCGAAATTCCATGACATTTCCATGACATTCCATGACAAAAATCTCAATTTTCCATGACATTTATAACATTCTTATGGGGGTCGAGGAGCTTGGCCCCCGAGAAATTTTTAAAATCAAGAGAGCAAATGGGAGATTTCTAGGAGATTTTGTGATATTAATTCCATTATTTTCATTTTCCATGACATTCCATGACACACAGTAAATTTTTACAAAATTCCATGACATTCCATGACTTTCCAGACAGCTTTCAAATTCCATGACATTCCATGACTTTCCATGACATGTAGGAACCCTGCTGCCTGAACCCAAAGGTACAGGGTTAGACAAATCGTTTCAGCACATGTGCGCCGCCCAGAGACAAAGATCTATACCAATGTTGCGTACAATTGAAATGGAATCGGTGTCGACTGGGCCATGGAAATTCAGGACATTCAAGATGTTCTATGGTGTTTAATACTATATGTTATTTGCATATTGTTTTTGCTCATGGAAATATGAACCAAACTTTACTCATTTTGAGTTGTGTATACTGGGCACAACTTTTAATATGTCTGTGCCCAGTGGAATCTTTCTGTGTCACGGGCACTGGCCACAGCGATTTGTCGAGCCATGTGCCGAATATAGTAACTCGTCTGTGGAAGAAAGGGAGGAAACCATATTACTTTCCTGCTCTCCTATATCCGCATCACACACTGCCAGTCTCCCTACATGGAAAGTTGTTCCCATGCCTATCTTTAATTCCTACCACAAAGCATGGCCGACATGTCTTTAATTCACAGAATCTATCCTTTCATGTATTTCTTTAAATATATATCTGAACAGTTTACTGTACACTCAGCTTTAAGCACCTGGTTTTGAAAAAGCACCGGTATTGTTTAAGCGCCGGGGTTAGGTGAGTAGCTCGTTCATTTTTTCAAGCACTCAAATTTAGACAGGTTTGAAATTTAAATAAGCACCTTCTTGTAAAAAGCGCCAGGGCTAGGAAGGCCTCCAAATATAAGAGCACCGGGTTATTCACAACGTTACAGTTGGTGTTATACACTGTATACACTGTAAATAGTTAGTGTAGGTACACAGTAGAATCTATTGTAGATCTACAGTAGAATCTACTATAGAATGGATTTACAGTAGAATCTACTATAGATCTACAGTAGAATCTACTGTACACCTACAAACATGGCAACCAACTTTTTATAGTGTATATCTCACTGAGTTCTCACAAGTATGGCCGCGTTTTGGCAGAGATACAAGCAGTGCCGGTCACAGGGAATGAGGTATCTGCTTGGAGAGTGCGGTCGGCCCTCAGAGGTGGTCTGGGGTCAGGGATCAATGTATTGATGCGCCTCCCGCGTAAGGATACCAAACTGTGGCGGTGATGGGGCCAGGGAGACAAGGCAGAACAGGATCTACATGTCTAGTACTGAATAGATAATGCCGAACTGTGCTATTACAAACAAACAGCCATGCCGTCAGCGCAGGCGGTTGTGTTGGGTATCAGCCGGGCAAGCGTTTTGAAAGACAGTATTTTGTTTATAGGCTCAACAAAAGAGGTTGTGTTCAAGCAGATTCGAGCCCCTGGTTCAAGTAATTCAACATACCATATTTCTGGCACTACCTTAAAGTGATCTCGGCCTTTTTTGCCCTTTTTAGGGTCAAACATAGTAAATTATTTGATAATAAATTTACCAAATCATACTTTAAGAACAAAACTATTAATTAATTATTAAACTTGGACCTACCGGCCTATTTTCTTGCCCATTTTACCTGAGCACAATAAGAGCCATCTAGGTCACAGCATTTCAGATGAATGAATAGACGTTTGGGCATTACATCTATATATTAGTAGACATGTGATATACTTCTATATTTATATCAATGTTCATGTCTAGACCGAACACATGGCGTGCTGGTATATTTTACTACATCTTCATGCTTTTAAGCATCCCGGCGTTTACAGATTTGAGGGCCTGCTTATCGGTATATGGCGCTTATACAAGACATGCGGTTATTCAAGATCTGGCACTTAAACGCAACCAGGGTTCTCCTAGTCTTCAGTCCCAGTTTTGACTCACATTTAACTAAAAATTGATTGACGAATAATCCTTTCAACTGACAAGTTTATTACCATAATTTCCTGTGTATAAGGAACTCGCATTCCGCGCATTCCTGCACTCAAGACGTTTTTGAAAATCTCAAAGCCAAATGGTGCATTCTGGTGTCTCTTATAGGATTTTGAAAATGATCCTCAGAATATTTTTTAACTGACTTTTAACTGAAATTTTCTCGAAATCTAGAAAATATCTAACAAAACGTGAAATTGTCATTTTAAACTGACATTTACCTAACTTTAAAAGAAAGAAAAACACGCAAACTGTCTTTTAACTGGGAACCCTGGCAACGGTACGGTAACCATGGCGGCAGCAGAGGACATAAATATGTATTTATGGTCATCTTTTATAGCCACCAAGATGAAGCCTCGTCCACAGTCATGGCATCACAGCATTTAAAACCGATCCGTTGGCATGGCTATTTTTGTAACCTGTCCACAAAGCAGATTCATAAAAGCTGCACTGTGCACTATTTCCCATCCGGTTGAAACCCGAATCGAGTCGTTCTAATTGCCAGGAGTGGCTCTAATTAGTCATTTAAGGGCCGCGTTGTGCTTCAATGTGCTGTCATTTCTGTAAGTACACTGAAAATCCATAGGTTGAAAGGGTTAGTCAGTATAGACAATCCTAGGTTCGTCATATGTATGTTAGTCATAATGGCAAAGTTATATTCAAAAATGACTGAGGGGTCAGTCAGTAGGGGCTAAAGGGCCTGTTACACTGGCGGCATCTGCCGCACTGCATCTGCCGCAGAACGTTCTGTGCGGCAGATGCAGCCAGTGTAACAGGGTAAAAACTTGCTGCAACTTGCCGCAACTACTTGCTGCAGCAAAAGCTACCAGTGTTAGCTTTCCTTGCGGCAAGCTGTGCGGCAGATGCCGCGCAGCAAGTGCCGCCAGTGTAACAGGCCCTTTACCTAGGTAATGTGCTATCAACTCTGTAGGTATGATGCATGAATGCAGCCCTGGCGAGTTAACTGGTGAGTAACTTGGCAGTGCTGCATTCACGCATCATACCAACCCTACGGGTTATACAGGGGCGTAGCAAGCAGTTTCAAAGTGTGTGTGTTGGGGGGGGGGGGGGCACAAGGGGGGTTTCTGGCCAATTTCGACCTTTTTTGGCATGAAATTTTAGGTTTGACCTTTTTTAGGGTTGGTTAACTTAAATCAAACCCGGTTGCCATGTGTTGCACTCCCGAAGGCTCGGCGTGATACATGAACGCAGATGGCTGACAAGTTGCTGGATTCATGTATTATGTCGACTACAGGCCATATAATGCATTAAAGCACTATGCAACCCTTAAAGGGTTAATCAACTCGACTCAGGCTAAAGATGCCGTTAATGTGACAAAGTCATGACATTTGGTCTGGTTAATTTGCCACTCACCGACAACCCAAATTGCTGTGTCCTTGTGCCTACCAGTAAACCTTTAAGGACGGCATGATGCATTAATGCTTTTTACCATTTTTGTCATCATGTCAGGGCTGCATTCAAACATTATGCCGACCCTACATGGTTGAGAAAATCCCAAAGGGTCGGCATGCTGCTCCATTGCAGCACTGGCGAGTTACTCGCTGGGGCTGCAATCCTGCATCATATGACGACAAATGTCATCTTTTAGCAACATGCCTTATAATCCTTCAAGGGTTAAAGGTTCAGACCTAAAATGGCAGACCTGAGTCTATGCAGTCCATAGGAAGGGGGTGTGGGGGAGGGGGGGGGTATTGCAGGGTTTATGGTTGGTTCTATATGGGGACGTGTCGTGAACTAACCCAATAAAGCATCCCCGCAGGATACCAACTACTTAAAGCTCTCATCGCTTTTACAACCAAAATGGTCTCAAATGCACTATATAAGGCCACTCGAATAAAAAAGAAAACTGTTTCCCATCACAAAGCACGGGAAAATATGACGAGGGAGCTTTTTGTTTTATTTTTTTTACACTCAGGGGATAAAATACATAGGAAAAGATATGTTTTTCGTGACCAAAACTACATTTTAGTATAGTTAAGAGTTATTGATATCCAGACGTTGGGAAATATAAATTGTTGCACTACTGACCATACAAACTTCAATTTGACACCAAATATGGCAAACTGGCAACTTTCATCATGTGGTTCAATTAAAGTTTTCTCAAAACCTGGTTTCTACGACATGAACGGTGATAAGAAACCACTATTTGTTTGAACGACCTAAACGTGGCATGCATTTTACTACAGTCCTCCTACGTCATCTCTATGTTCTGTTTGTGTGCGGGGTAGCCATCAACGTTATGGATAGTTTTAAAGATAGCTCAAAATGCTGTCATGAACCACAGTAAATTTATATCGTGGAGGAATATTGACCCAGCAAGGGCGGATTCAGGGGGGGGGGCGGACCCGGCGTGCACCCCTTATCTTTCTGTACATTTTAATGTTTACAAACATGTTCAATACCCCCAGTACATTGGCTATATCACGCCCCCCCCCCCCCCCCCCCCCCCCCGCCCTTTCCCAAAATCCTGGATCCGCCCCTGCACTTACTGCAAAACGGGCAAGGGGGCTGTGGCTGTGAACCTTCGTAAGATAAAAAAAAAAAAAAAAGGGCGGCTGTGACAAATCAAAAACCTCAGGAACAGGGAGCAGTTGGAAGATGTACAGCGACGGTGCTAATATTGTTACAGGGACAGTGTGTACTCATTTTAAGGCCGAGAAACAGTACACGTTGACTTACTGTATTAATATCCATAAGTTGTGTATGTAACAATATCCTGGCCTAGCAGGAAGCTGTCAGTTGAAAGTGGAAGGGTCATTTGATAAAGGGAGCATTTTGTGGTTGTCATTTCATGGAATTGGAAGGCGGTTGTTTTGGTTTCGGTACCTACTGTCAGAGTGCCCCCCCCCCCCCACCAAAAACACCCATGTAGGTCTATTGCATGTAGTCCTTTAAGGGCCGCATAGCGATTTGATGTGCTATGCATCTTGTCTTCATGATGCATTCATGCATACTCGCCAGTGCTACAATTCAGCATCATGACGGCAATTTGGGAGTGTATCAACCCCATAACGTCGCCATAATGCATGAATGCAGTACTGGCGAATTACCGTAATAAAAGTTTTGATGCGATACATGTAAATTGTAATTCAATATAGGGCAGTTGGGTAATGCATGTACTGTGTACTTTAGACCCGGGACTTTATCCCAGCTTTAGGACAGAACATCTAGGTCTAGATGAATGTATCCCCCTCTTGCTATACGGACAGTTGAAAGAGTCTTCTATCAGTGATTGGATTTGAACATTCTTACGATCGATAACCAATCATAAAGTTTTGACCCTGGTCATGAATTTATTTTCATTATTTTCATTTCATTGGAAATTTATCGATTTGCATGTTGGGTATTTAATCAACACACAATGACGTAGACCAAGAGTTATTTAATCTTTTCCAGCGGCAGAAGGCCAAATCATACTTTATATATTTAGGCTATTTCGACCATAACATACTGACAATAACTGTACATGGTTCCCACAAAAACATTAATATTGAATCCCATGACATTTCCATGATATAAATCTCAATGTTCCATGATTTATGACATTCTTGTGGAGGTCAGGTGGCTCGGCCCCCAAGAAAATTTCTAAAATCTAGAAAACAAATGGTACAGTCTAAGAGATTTTGTAATGGATATTCCATTTTTTTCATATTCCATGACACATAGCAAATTTTTACAAAATTCCATGACTTTCCAGACAAATTTCAAATTCCATGACACGTGGGAACCCTGATACAGGTAAAAAAAAAAAAAAGAAGAAAAAGACAGCAATTCTTACCTTCTTGTCGACCAGACGGGGCTGCTGGTGAGACGGCTCGCGAGTCGCCCCCTCCGCCATTAGACGCGGGGTCCCCCGTGTACCGCTGGTGGTTCACGGGCGTCCCGCTAGGCATCTTACCGTTACCATTCTGTGTGGTTATAATGTTTGAAAACTGCCCATTGTTGGCAGTCTTCTTGGAACTCTTAGATTCAAGGCAGTTCCCCATGGCTGCTACTGCTGTTTAAGGTAATCCTAAGGTGAAGTTTGATACAGATGACGGGCAGAAATATGGCCTCATGGACGGTCCATACTGGTGGTGGTGTGGATGGGGCTCGTAATCCAGGCCTTATACACGTCCTCCCCCTGCGGTTAGGTCATATCTCTCCTCACCCCTGGAAGTTCACATCCTGTAAAAAATAAAATGAAATATAGGTTAATATTCAGAGATAAATTAACAGTAAATATAGATAAATTATAATTTAATTTCAAGTTACGTGAATTGTGCTATTGCATAAGAGAAACAGGAAGTGACCATTTCTCTAGCTGAATCTTCACATTTTCCATCCCACATACAAGCTGGGGAGATGATATATTAATAGTTATATAAACTAAGACTGATACACATTCTCATGAGGATCACCGGGGGAAAAAAACACATTTACTTCAAGTAGAAGATGCAATATCTAATACTTGCATGGTACCACAGAGGGGACGAGAGGCCCATATTTACCCACATAGCATGCGTCTCTGGTGGTACCAAATGGAAGTTGAAAACGGCACAATACTTTTCTTAGATTAGTATCTCCATGGGACGCACATATTGATTTAGTGTGATAGCAGCGGTACACATCACGTATTTAATACAATAGATCATCATACTGGTGGATGAGCTGCAACATAGTGGGGGAGGGGGGGGTCATTTAAGGGCCGCACAAGTGCTTTAATGTAGCATGCCATTTGTCGTGACAATGTATGGTGACGAACTCCCCAGGGCTGCATTCAACCCTCTTGCCGACCCTATGGGGTTGATGCATTCACGAAGGGTTAGCATGATGCATGAATACAGCACTGATGAGTTACTCTCCAGTGCTGCATTCATGCATCATGGCGGCGAAAGTTGTACTTAAAGGGTTAATCATATATACATGGTGGTCCGGGAATGGTGGCGTAGATATAATGTGTCTATGATGGTGGCACATTGGTATCCAGTTAGGCCACTCAGAGAAAACACGGTTTCTCATCACCAAGCGCTGAGAAATATGATGAGGGCGTTTTTTATTTAATATTTTAAAAGTTATTCTGAGCCCACTGTATGACTGACAGTATACTGTGAACGTAGATACTTTCGCGGGTATACATTTTCGCGAATTTACAATAAATGACATTTTCATGTGTACCGGGGTATTCCAATTCGCGAATTTTTGAATATTGTAGTTCGGTAACTACACTGTACAAAAATATTCAAAATTCGCGAAAATATATACAGCGCGAAAATGTTCACGTTTTTACAGTAAGCTTTAATTTGATACCAATATTATTTCTCCATTTCTACCACTTTTTTTTAATCACATATGTATAAAGGAAAGGAAAACTATGATGCACCTTTCCTTTTGAGTAGCCTTAGGTTCATACAGATCACTTCCGGTTACTAACACTGCCATGACCTTCCCACCCTACACACCACCCGGCCTTTGGTCTAGGGTGGATCCACTTTATGGCCTGTTATCTTTAACCCTCCAAGGACGACATGTTTCTATAAGATGACATTTGTCGTCATAATGCACCAATGTAGCCCTGGCAGGTAATTCACGGGTGTTGCATTGATGCAGCATTCCCACCCCTTGGAAGTGTCAACCCTGTAGGGACGGCATGATGCTTGAATGCAGCAATGGTGAGTTACTCACCAGGGCTGCATTCATGCATCATGACGATAAAGGGGTATGATGTATTGATGCATTATGCTGTTCTTAAAGGGTTAATACTGTGTACATCTATGTCTTATCACTACCGTGTCCAGTTTTTGTCCCAAGACATGAGCCCACTATCAGTTATCTATGTATATCATACTGATAATGTACGAGGTCATCATTATAAGGAAGTGAAATTATGTTCTAGACTCAAGTGAACAAGTAGGTCTGAGTGATATGGAAATATTATATGGATGAAGGAATTTGTATATACCGGTACTACGGCGGTAGTCTATATGTGTATTCATTTCTGTGTTGGGAAGACTTAGCGACTCTAAAAATTTTAACATGAAGACCATGCAATGCTGCTCATAATCCTTCAAGTCACAGTACGCCCTAATCGAGTTAACAATGGTGCGTGCTTCAAGATGGTGACTGGAAATGACTACATGTACAAGCATAAATCCATACATAGCCTATAAATATGGCACATTACTCATGGATATAGTATGTATCAATCAAAGTGCACCTTTTATGATGCCTAGCTTGCTATGTATCGAATCGCCAGACTTTGAGTGTTAATACATATGTAAACAATGCATGCAATACAGAATCCTTATGAAGGAACTAAAAACTAAATTGTGCACTACAACATGTATACATACGGTACCCATGGCACACTAAACAGGAACCACTCATTAGAAGTTCATACACGGTACATATACAAAATGTCCCTGTCCTTATTAACCCTTTAATGACACGTATCGCTAAAATATGACATTGGTCGTCATGATGCACCAATGCAGCCCCGGCGAGTAACTCGCTGGGGCTGCATCGGTGCATCATGCCGACCCCTCGGGAGTGTCTCAACCTCGTAGGGTCGGCATGATGCTGCACTGGCGATTTACTTGCCAGGGCTGCATTCATGTATCATGCTGACCAAGGCTTTGACGCATTAAAGCATTATGCCGTCCTTAAAGGGTTGATATATAGGTCCATATGTGTGAGTCAGCTATGGTGGAGTACTATATACAGCTGGTATAGGCTGCATGGGGACCCACATTGTCTGTGCAGCTGGAGACCGTCCAAACAGCAGAGGTGGGGGTAGCCCCTTTGTAGGGGGGTGTCCCATGTTACCTAGTCTGTTAGATGTAACCTCCCTGACCTCCATCCCATATGGAATATCATCATGTACAGTAACCCTGCATGAAGAATGTGCCTTAAAGTGGCATTCTCACCCACAAACTACAGGTCATTTTTCATGTGCTGTTGTAGTCAACTAATAAGGCCACTCAAACAAAAGTTGTTTCTCATCACCTGGCAGTGAAAAATGTGACGAGGGCGTTTTTTATTTTTTATTTATTTATTTTTACTGGGAGCTGAAATATACAGGGAAATTAAGAGTTTTTGCATGTGATTCTCACATTTTGGTTGTTAACGGTTTTATTGATCCACAAAAGTTGTTATAATGCAAGTTGTTCTAGTAGCTGTATGCATTACTGACAGTATAGGCTTTAATTTAATACCAGATATGCCTATATATGTCCATTTTTCAATTGATTTTTCATTAAAAATCTAAAAGAAATATATCACGATTTTATGATGCTCGCGGTGATGAGAAACTTTTTTTTGAGTGGCCATAGTTACCCGTATTAAGGTGGTAGGAGTGCAGCTATAACTCCACATTTGCTCTCATCCATGCCCTCCAAATCCTGGATGTTATACATGTAGTTTGGTTGCTATGGAAACAGTCTTCTCCATAATGAGACAACGACAACCTGTTACGGTTGTCAATCAACCTGTCCAGCACAACATCTCTAAGTGACTTATCAACGTGTCACTAGACATCTAATACTAGACATCTACATGACGAGATTGATGTGACGGTCAGTTTAATGATTGTCCTATGTGTATCCCTATGTGTTATCACATGTATAGTATCCACGTGTATCCCTGGGAAGATGGGACTCCACCTTGAATGTTGCACATATCTCGCCATACCCTGAGTGTATCCCTATATGGCTATTCCATGTTGCCGCGCCTCCGACCTTAAACCCGCAGATCTTACTGTACGTCCAGTAACAGTCAGAGTGCAGTCGCGACAGGTACTCAGCCGAACATATAGGGGCGCGGGGGGTTTAAAGCGACATTCTCATCAAGAATGTCCAGATATTCCTTTATGTTATCACATGTATAGTATTCACATGTACTGATGATGTAGCCGTGCTGGGAAGATGGGACTCCAACTTGACTATTGTTGCACCTACCTCCTCTAGTCCTGCCTTTACTGTATCCCTGTGGCTACATGTTACTATAATATAGTACTCCATGCTGCTACACCTCCGGCTGGCTGAGTGTACCGCACGCCGCCCAGGGGTGGGTGCATCTCTGCTGTTGGTGCCAGTGGTATAACCCTCCTCCAATCAGCTCTAGTTCCGGGTCGGGCGGTGCTGGCCCCTCCATACAGACACCCTCCTACAGGCCGCCTCACACAGACGCTGGGGGCGGTGGTGGCGTCTGTGTGTGTCCACAGGTATGGCCATACACCAGGTAATCCCGGGGGGGGGGGGGCACTTGATATATTTTGTATACACATGTGTGCGGCGGGCAAGGGTACTTTTTCAGCCAATCTCCCTAGCAAGGGTCCTGTATTGAAGGGAAAGTGTCCCTAGCAAGGGTCTAGTTTCAACAAAATCGCCCTAGCAAGGGTCACTTTATCACAAGAAATTACAACAAAATGTAACACTTTTTCCCATTTCCCCCCAAATTTCCAGGACATGAGTAAAATTTCTCTGTAAAATGACCCATTAAGTATATATTTCGTGTTTCTTTCTCACCATAACAAGGATTTTTGGGCCAAAAGTGCCCTAGCAAGGCTACGTCTTGGACACAAAAGCTCCCTAGCAAAGGTAAGGGTTGTCATAGGTCCAGCCGTACACCTATATCAGAAAAAATTCAAGTAACCCCCGGGCAGGTGATACTCTCACCCTTTAAGGGCCGCAGAGTGATTTGATGTGATGTGTCATGTTGTTGTCATGATACAGGAATGCAGACCTGGCAGAGTCATTCATGCATTGTGTCGGTCCTTAGAAAGTCTATCCAACCCACAGGGTCTCCATGATGCTTGAATGTAGCACTGGCGAGTTACTCGCCAGGGCTGCATTCATGCACCATGGCGACAAAGGTCATATCATATTTAAAGCACTATGCGGCTCTTAACCCTTTAAGGTCGCATAGTGCATCAATGCATCATGCCATTGGTCATTATGATGCATGAAAAGAGCCCTGGCGAGTAACTCGCCAGTGCTGCATCCAAGCATCATGGCGACCCAGCATGAGGCATCAATGCAGTACTAGCGAGTTACTCACCAGGGCTGCTTTGGTGCATTATGACGAGAAATATAATCTTTAAGTGACATGCCATCCTTAAAGAGTTAAGGGCAGCATAGCGCATCAATGCAGCACTGGCGAGTAGTGTTACGACACCCCCGGAACAGTCAGCTCTCACTTCCTCGAAGTTGGAAAATGCAAGGAAAAACGTCCGAGGAAACAAATTATCCGAGGTATTAAGTCCAAATATAATGGTATATATAAGGAAAATTCCTGGAAACTGTCTGAGGAAGTGAGGGATCCGAGGAATTAGATATTCGAGTATACATAATGAGGGTCGACTGTACTCTGTTCATGGGTGAAATAGTCGATATCATGTATTTTTGACCATGTAATGACGACAAATGTCATCATTTAGTGACATGCCGTCCTTAAAGGTTTAAATGGCCAGTCTAACTGCAGGAGGTGGTGTATATGACAGTGGTGGTGGTGGTGTATGTGTGTGTGTGTGGGGGGGGGGGGGGGGGGGGTGGAGATGTAATGACAACGCAACCTGGTGAGTGGTCAGTGTGTCACCCTAATTACCATGCCGCCTGTCTACATGTATGTCCTCCCTTAGGGAGTGCTCATCTTTTAACAAAGGGGGGAGGGGGGGAGGGGTAAAAAATTATCGACCCCTTGACCGGGGGCGGTGTGAAAAAATGTCAACCCCTCTTTGGATGGCAACTTTTTTTCACCTGTTTTGAGCCAAAATGCCTGCCTGTTACTATGCTTCAAAGGGCCCGTGCGCGCCGACTTTAGACCCACGGGGGGCGGGGGGGGATTTTGACCCCTTGACCCCCTCCCCCAGTTGTTAAAAAATGCCCACTCCCTTATATACAATAACAGCCACCACACCTACCGTGTCCAGTGAGTGTGTGAGGCCGGACATGGGCCTACATTGTAGTGACATACCACAGGTATGTGTGGCAGCCCTTTGTGGTAGAGCAACTGTTGGTGTACACAGATTATATTACATCAATGTTGTCTACACACCTTCTCTAAGGTAGAGCTCTTTTCTTTAAACAACAGGTAGACTTGGGGAGGGGGTTAAGAATTTCGACCCCTTGACTGGGAGGAAGGGGGGTACATTTTCCCTCTTTTGAGCGACAAAGCCTGTGCGTTATTAGGCACCAAAGGCAGGCAAATCTCGACTCCAAGAGGGGGAGGGGGTACATTTCGACCCCTCTACCCTCGAGTGACTCGCCATGATTGCTTTCTATGCATCATGATGACTCCAGGTAAAGCTCCTTAAAGTATTATGCTGCCCTTACAGATATATTATAGCAAACATCTCATCAGGTACACACGTCAAGTACCACCCCCCCCCCCCCCCGTGTTAGTGGGGACCTTCATGATGGGGGCATGAAAGAGTAAAATAACTTCATCGGGAGCCTTCCATAACACCAATACCTGATTCCCAAAGGTGACAAAACTTGAGGGGACTGTTGGTTGACTGCTGTGTTGGCAGCCAGTGCCCATATGCCCGGGTCCCCGGCCTTCACATTGGCAGTGTGTCATATGATCTCTTCTCAGTGAACCACGTCTGAGATATCAAATGCCATGATTTGTCAGGCCCTGTCTATTCAATGGTACAAGACCAGGTATTTAGGGCATGGCAAATAAGAGAATACTTGCTATCCTTCGAAAAGAGTTCATTGGCGGTTTCCCCCCTCATCTCATGAAGATACAGTCGTTTATCACATCGATTTGATCATTCATAGATCCGATCACTGCTGTATTCTGGACAAGCAGAAGTCGAAATACCTGTCCAAAATGAGTGAAAAAGTTCTAAAGGGACAATATCTCCAGTCACACCAAACCCCATAGTAGTCTATAGAACAGTACTAGAAATATGAATGACACACGCTCAGTAATGATGGAACTTGAACCCTGTGACAGTCTGGTCTGCCTGGAAAGGCCTCACCTGACATTAAACTACTCAATCAATAAAACAAAACAGATTCATGTCCGCTGTCCTAGTCACCTAAGGTGAGACTCATTATAGTGCAGAGTGCCCTGGGGGAATAGCTCTGTATTTAATATCTAAAAAAAAAAAAGAAAAATCTGAAAAATCTGATCTTCCCACGCCAGCCCGGTCGTTTGTGGTACAGCGAGAGTGAGAAAATAATTTATTAAAAAAAATATTTAAAAAAAAATCTCCCCTAACCTGATAGGGTACACTTCAATGTGTGGTCAGGAAAGAATCCCCCGAAAAATCTGATCATCCTGATTAAGATTTGGTGAGCAGTACATGGAAGCAAGGACTTTTAATAGACACACAAGGAATGCAGTAGAGTTTTAAGGGGCGAATTAGAGGTAAAACAGGTTGTTTTTTGAGAGTAAAAGGGTTCGGTTTTGAATTATTTATGAAGTCGTGACGGTGTATTTGGCTGTGTTAGACAGGCGTGATACATGTTGGCTCATGTCAGCGACAAGTCAGACAGGCCCGGCTGATCGGGGGGAATTGAAGCTATTGTTGGCTGATATTTCTATATAGATCAGGAATTTCCCCGAGTGACTGACTCTGCCGATCGCCGCTGGCCCTTTAAGTATCGCAGAGTGATTTAATCTGCCGTGTCCTTGGTCGTTATGCTACATGCATGAATACAGCACTAGCGAGTCTACTCACCAGAGCTGCATCATTGCACCCCTATAGGGTCGTCATGATGCTTAAATGCATTGGCGGCCAGTTACTACCATGACGACAAATTGCATAGTGAATCAAAGCACTATGTGGTCATTAAAGGGCTAACAGTGGGCCCCTTCCTCCAGTGTACTAACTCCCACCTGTTCGCCCACCTTACCTGTTCTGCCCATACAACTACAGGATCCAGGTATATCCCAGGTACAGCGGGCTAGTACCAACACCAGCAGCAGCAGCCAAGTAAACCTAACCTCATTAACAATTAATTAAGCTAATTTACAATGGTAATACCACACTTACCTCCAGGTATGAACCGTCCTACAGGTATGGTGGTATAAGGTACAAACCGGGCGGCACGTCGTGACTACCTACTGGAGGTGGGTTACTGGAGGTGGAGGGTTAGGTGGTGATCCACCACACAGGTAGGTAGGTACCCACCAGGTACACCAAGTCACTGTTATCAGACCCCAAATGGGTCAGCACAGATACCGTGAATACCTGCCTGTCTATAGGGCCCCCGACCGGTAAAATTCACAAGGCGAAAAGGCCCTGTTTTAGCCTATATGGACAAGGGACGAGAGTGCAGGGGGTTGGCGAGAAGCGACAAGACCACTTCTTAAACCCGCAGTTCTTACTGCACGTGCAGTAACAGTCAGAGCGCAGTCGGGACAGGTACTCAGCCGTATATATAGGGGCGCTGGGCCTTTAAAATCCACAAGGGACAAGACCCATTTCTTAGGATCGAAAAGGGACATTGGCCTTTCATTCGACAAGTGACATGGGTACCCCCGTCTGGGGCCCTGTCTATGGGGCCACATCCACAGGGCCGGTCTGTGTGTGTGTGTGCGGGGATGGGGGGCGGGGGCGACCACGTGACTACCACTCACCTTTACCTCCAGTGTCCACCCATGATACATGTATCATAGGGGACGTTCACAAATGACGTCACCTATATTGGGACCTTTTACAAGCTTCCCACCCACCCGCAGGCCACCACTACATTAGGTAAATCGACCTATACAAATTTATGGCTCGGCTGGGTCACGTGTTGTTACTAAACCCTAAGACTCCTCCCCCTCCCTACAACACCACGGTGACGTCATTTGTGAACGTTCCCCTACATGTAGGGCGGTGTTAATACGTCCATAATAAGGCGCCTGTAGTGACGTCTACATTGTTATGTTTCTGCACTTGTCTAACAGCCACTAACAGCCTACCTGTCTCCTCCATGCCCATTACATGAACGCGGTGCAGCTACACCCACAGTAAAGCCTCAAGTATAAGCCGCACTCTGAGTTTGAGAGAGGTCCTATAAGCCGCACAGGGGGTCTGATTATAGGGACTTAGTGATGTACTACAGGGGCAGACATTCAGTTTTTCAGCCACGGGCCACCTAGACCCGTAGGTGCAGAAATCTACGGGCCCGCACCTAAGACTGCCGGCCCACAATGATAATTTCACTTTTCATAAAGAGAAGATCAGAATTATCCCTTGTTAACTTGTTAAGTTATGGCAAAACCTCACCATAATGGCTGTTTTCGCAATGGTTTCCTCTTTAAACGACATGTAACATGACTATGCACGTATAGACATATTTTCTAAAATTTTCTCCATCCATTCCTGAGGGCCACCCGGGCCCATAGGAGTGTAATTCTTGAGAAAACTACGAGCCCGGCCCCAAAACTACGGGCCATTGACTCCCGGGCCAGCGCTAGTGTTTACGCCTGGTACTATATACTTATAAAAACTCTCGTATAAGCCGCACCCTATATAGGCATGTTTGGTATCAAATTAAAGCTGGTTCTAAATCGCGTACAAGCCTCGGCTTCTACACGAGAGTTTACGATACAACCCGTGGTGTTATTCTGGGACGTGCTCCTCTTGACAAATGATGTTAGGCACGCACACGTGACGTCCGTACGTCATGCACGCTGCGTCTCAGACCCTCTTAGTGCCCCCCGTCCCCGCACTCAGCATCAAAACGGGACGTCATTTGCGTTCTCAGTTCTCTTAAATACCCCCTTGTCCATGAATTTTAGCGCTCAAAAATACCCTTAGATTTAATAGAAAAAACATGGATTTTTAGAGGCCTAAAAATACCCCAATTATAGAAAACACTGAGATACTTTTTGGTAAAGACATCTCTTTGATCTGTTTTCATGCAGCACTGTGACAGAGGATTTGACTGAGGGGGTTCCCTCCCACCAAACTGATTGATGACTGCCAGAATATACTCTCATTTGAAAAGCATCCTAATTCTAAAATTCACAAAACTTCCTAGAGAAAATGGACTGCTTATTTCAAAGTCCACAAAGTTTGATCCATAAGAAAAAAGACTCGTTGGTACAAATGCAATTCTGTAATCCACTGACATTGGAAAAACATGAGAAATGCCCCAGTTTTAGATCACAGGTCGGTGTGAGGTGCCGGGGCTGGGTTCATACCGCCATAACGTACTTATGTCTTCCTGTCGGAAATCTCCAACCAAGATAACCTTTGTTCAAAGGGTAGACTCAAAAGATTGATAAATGCAGATCGAGTGGATTTTTGTTGGGTTTTCCTTTGTAAAATACGTGTTATCTTCTAACTTCAATTGATTGAAGATTTGGGCGTGTTTAACAAGATCGATTTTGATATCAAGACGCGTATACAGGCCTACACTGTAAAAAGTTGTTGTTCGTGAACAGCAAAATTTGCTGTTAGTGTACAGTAATTTAGCTGTTAATAGTAATACAGCAAAATCTACTGTACATGTACAATTCTGTTACTGTAGATGCAGGTTACGGTAGTGACTTGTAGATCTACAGTACTTTTCCTTGTTATATGTACACAAGAGGTCTTGGGATCGATCCTATGTCTAGCCACCTCTCATCAGGGATCTTTAGCAACAAGGCTGTAGCTCATTAATACAGACATGGCAGAGGTAGCTTATATCCCAATATTAATGTTTGTAACACCGGCTCTGTGGCGCAACGGATCGGCGCCTGTCTCCAACACCACAGGTGGTGAGTTCAATCCTTGGTGGAGCCACTTCTCTTGTTTCACCTACATCCACCTAAAATTCGTTTTTCCCTCACATGGATGATTAAAAATATCACCAGCACCGGGAGGCGAACCCCAGACCTTTACAAATTATTATTAATCAGTTGAGAAGTAGAGTAGAGATATATCCCAATATGAATGTTTTTAACACTGGCTCTGTGGCGCAACGGATGAGTGCCTGTCTCCAACACCACAGGTGGTGAGTTCAATCCTTGGTGGAGCCACTTCTCTTGTTTCACCTACATCCACCTAAAATTCGTTTTTCCCTCACATGGATGATTAAAAATATCACCAGCACCGGGAGGCGAACCCCAGACCTTTACAAATTATTATTAATCAGTTGAGAAGCAGAGTAGAGATATATCCCAATATGAATGTTTGTAACACCGGCTCTGTGGCGCAACGGATGAGTGCCTGTCTCCAACACCACAGGTGGTGAGTTCAATCCTTGGTGGAGCCACTTCTCTTGTTTCACCTACATCCACCTAAAATTCGTTTTTCCCTCACATGGATGGTTAAAAATGTGACCAGCACTGGGAGGTGAACCCAGGACCTTCAGACTATGATTTACAATCAATTTTGCTGTACAGTAACAGAAGATTCTGCTGTCCCCTTACAGTACATAGTGCTGTAAATATACAAAAGCTCACTTGCTGTATGTCTACAGCACAATCTACTGGAACCAAAGTTGCTCCCAGTATTTGGTGTACAGGAACACTACTTACTTCTAACAGTGTATGCCTGAGGCCAAAGGAAAAACGAATTTATGTCACTTGATACTTAAGAACACTTATGGGTACAGGAGGCTGGTCAATGATAAGACCTAAAAAACAGAAACAAAAAAACACTTTTATATTTTTTGGCTAATCTTAGTACATTTCACAAGTGACCCTAAAACCTCTTCTTTCAAAAAGGGAAAAAACGGCAGGGTATAGGGGCTAAAATCGGGTAGCTTTATGGGTGACAAATGTTAAAACGTTGTTTTTTGGCCTCATGTAGATTTGGATAGTATATGACATAGGCATGAGTCTGTATAAACAGTAACGGTCAAGTCGGCTTATCGCTTACCCCTTGCCCCTGGATCCCGACCACAACTGATAGATATGTGTGCCTGTGTGTTCCTCACCAATTAGCATAGGTCTATCCCATCCAGGCACGTTGGGAATTATTACTGTAGGGCCGAGCATAAAAACCTTGTAGTACTCTTCATGTACATTTGTAGTAACATATACTCTATGTATTTCTTACCCTTTTTACCCTTTGAAGGCCACATGGTGCTTTAATGAAACATATTCACTTCATCGTCATGATGCTTTATACATTTGTAATAGATGTAGCCCTTGCAAGTGACTCGTCGATGCTGCATTTATGCTGATCATATGGGGTTGATACACTCCTGATCGACATGATGCTTAAATGCATCACTGGCAAGTAAACTCGCCATGGCTGCATTCATGCATCACGACGACAATGGACATACCCCATAACCGCTTGAAGGATTATGTCTCGTTGGTAGCTTGTGAGCAATCTCTAGCGTACACTTGCCCCATGCACTATTCTGGAATAGCACTACACTACACCACTACAACATTGAACTTGGAGTTTTTTCTGGGTTAGGAAATCCCTGTGGTTAGCTTGGAATAAGCAGACTAGAACAGGAACTGGAACCAGAAAGCAGTATGGGAGCATTCCATTCCTACCCTCTGGTCCCTTTTCACAGGTTCCAAGCTACCAGCAAGAGTGGCACAAACCCAGGAAATTCCAAGTTAAATGTCATAGTGATTGTTACCAGAGTCTACCTGTGGAAGGATCTGGGGATGAGAGTATCCATGACGCTGCTATACATAGTGGATTGGTCACACCGTCCACCTGGTCACATCGTCCTCAGCTCAGACTCGCTAAACTAGTACCCTTTTCCGCCACAAGGGCTGTAAATGGGACTGGTGGAAATGCTATATTTCGATTGTTACTTCCTGCCAGGCTGTGCACAGGAATTGGTGTACAGAATTTGATTGGTCAACTCCTGAGGGCAAGTTAGTGAAACAAGTATTTTATATGAGTTTGTCCAGACTCTACTATTATAGAGTCGGGGCCTGAGACTGCCTCAGCGTGGCCGCTTGTACATTGGCCACATTGTTCATGACGACATGAGCCGTCTAGAATAGCATATGGGCCACATCGTTTATAAACCATCTAGAATAGCAAACATGGGCCACATCGTTTATAAGCCGTCTAGAATAGCAAACATGGGCCACATCGCTTATAAGCCATCTAGAATAGCAAATATTGGCACCGTTGTTCATGAGCCATCTAGGGCCATCTAGAATAGCAAACATTGGCCACATCGTTCATAGGCCGTCTAGAATAGCAAACATTGGCACCGTTGTTCATGAGCCATCTAGAATAACAAACATTGGCCAAATCATTCATAAAAGCCATCTAAAAGAGCAAACCAACCCCACTCCCTCAGCATAGCTACCCCACTGCCATCAACTAACAGACAGTGTCAGAAATATATGCATGGCATTGGACTAGTATTGTAATAGCACAATCTCTCTTGACATATCTAAAATAGGATCTGGTCAAATCTAGTTCAGTCTGAGAACAGTAGAAACGTACAGAGGGCCAACTATTGACTTGTTGTGTAGCCTACTTGGTGTGGTTTGTATAATTTACATGCGGCCCCTTCCCCCAGCCCATTTGTTAGGGTCAGAGGCACGCTAAGTCGGTTACCGTGGTTACCGGGCGTCTGACCACTGGTCAGTAGGCTACTCCCATTCCCATTCGGAAGGCTCTGGAAACGAGTACTATGACCTTGAACTTGGATTATGCTTTGTTTTGGCAATCACTGGTGGTAACTTGGAACCAGTAAACATGAACCAGAATGTATGATGATAGCTTTCCCACCATACATTCTGGTCCCAGTTCCAGTTCCTGTTCGCTGGTTCCAAGCTAACTAGAGGGACTGCCTAAACCCAGCAAAAACCCAATTTCAAGGTCATAGTGGTTGCTACCAGAGCCTTCCTTCAGATGGATTTGGCAACGAGACTAGTCAGTAGGGGTGCATGACCAGGGTAAGTTGTATGTGTTCCCATGGTAAGGCCACGGCTACTTCAGTGCTACTCCCCTGACCCCCTGCCTGCCCAATACAATTATGACCAGCACTGACTGGTAGTCTCCCAAGCAGCACATCCATGGGCACACAAGGTGGGCACGACCCGAGCATAAGGCAATGTACAAAGTCTACAGCATGGTGGGCTGTATCTAAACCTACTGCTATTGTACATTCTACACTGTCAGAAGCATACTCCCTATCAGTGTGTAGAAACGGTGTTGTTTCTTCACACTGACAATTCACTCTGTGCATTGTTGGTAGCTAACCGCTAGCGGTTAATGATATGCATAGATCCCTGGGCCAACCCCATCCCCCAAATTACAACTTGCCCTCCATGTATTTCCAATACCTGGCACATATGTACAGGTTGTGAATAGCCACTCCACTCTACCTCACCCCTCACCCTATTCACTGGGCTGTATCACTGCTGAGTACTACTCTGAAACTGAAGGTTATTACTAGGTCAGGCCTGATTGCCTGCTGCTCAATACACCCTTCCTCCTCTCCAATCCAATATCCTGTTAAAATTCAAGGCACTACTTTCAGGTGTCTACCCATGATGCCTATAGTTAATTGTGAGTGACAACATACCGGCCATGGACGTGTATGGCCACTCCAGGAGTTTGTGTCAGAAGATCCACTGTAGATTTACAGTATAAAAAGAGTTTTGTTTTGTTTTCCAGTATGACATACTGTTCAGCTACACTCACCTACTGTAAAACACACACACAGAAGGTTGTGGGATCAAGTCTCACCTTGGCACAATAGGAAATACGTTTTTCTTCCATATGTCCTTAACCCATTTAACCTGCATTTCCACTAATATTGACATAGAAATGTTAATTACTGACATTTGAATATATACATGTGTATAATTTAGATGTTTTATGCACATTTCAACCGTACTACATGTACCTATTGTGTCAAGGTGGGACTCGAATCCATGATCTCCAGATTACAGTAGGTGAGTTCGTAGCTGTACAGTATGCAATACTGGAAACCAAAAATACCTCCTTTTATACTGTGCAGCTACAGTACTTACTTCTAACAGTGTACACTATTAGCTGGTGTATGCCGTTATGCAGAACCAAGTGATATCAGTCCTTTACCAAATACTCTACATGTATTGTGTATTTGCTGATCAATAAGGCAGACTGGAAAGGTTTTGACCAAAGTTTTGTCACAGACCATGATATATAAACACCAAGTGGTTGCAGAGTACAAAGAAGATGTAGAAGAAATGCCAGCGTTAGCTACAAAGTCTGAGAAAGGGCAAGCAACATATATGAGGGAAACCCATTATTTCCTGCAGATTGTAAAGTGTCCAGACAAAAACTTGAATCCCAATAAATACATCAATAAAACCCAATTTTGCTGACTGTGTATCGCACTCAGTACATTTACCTACCGTAGTGGCTTGAATACGCGCAGGGGTCTCAAATAAGCGCAGGTCTTGAAAAAGCGCTGGGTAAATGAGTGTATTGAAATGAAAATTTAGGCCATTTTTGTATCTTGAATAAGCGCAGGTCTTGTATAAGCGCAGGGTAAATGGTACCATCGAAATTAATAAGCGCAGGTGCGCTTATTCAAGCCACTACGGTATATAACGTCCCCTCCTTCTCAAATTCCTGAATCCAGCCCTGCCACAGGTCTTCCAACACAAGAGGAGTCACAGGATAGCAGTGGCACACCTATTACTGTAAATACCGGTACTGTCAAGAATCCATAGATCGAGGATACCTCAGCCACAAAGATCTAGGGTGCCATGGCTATTGATGTGAACATGATACTGCCAATTTGAGCAGTTGTAATTAAAGGGGTCTAGTCAATAAAATCCATTACCGTAAAACCTCGCGTAGAAGCCGCGGCTAGTACGCGAGTCAGATCGCTGGTGCGGCTTATAGGATTGGCCCAAAGTCGGGGTGCGGCTTATACGCGAGTTTTTCCAAATAGTAATTTCCAAAATGACTATAAAATGGCCTCAGCACCCCTTAACACAGCTCCGGGAGACAAGGCGTTGGGGGGTTGGGGTGGGGGGTTATAAACACCTGACAAAGGTGAGTGGGCAGTGTCAATGGCCCATATTCGCACCTCAGCCCTAAGACAGTGCAGCCCTCTCGCACCTCAACCCTAAGACAATGCAGGCATCTCGCACCCCATCTCTAAGACAATGCAGGCCGACGCTAATCCCTGCCAGCATTCTAACAGTAACAACCATGCGCCAATGAGGGAGGGGGGGGGGGGTGACCGCCACATAACACTAACATCTGTATAAATTAGGTGGAGGGGGGGGGGTTGTTGGTGGAGGCCATGTATGGCTCAGTCTGATTAGGCTGAATTTGGGGGTGCGGCTTATACGCGAGTTTTTCCCAAGGACCATTCAGACAGCCTCTGCGGCTTATAGGGTTGGCTCAAAGTCGGGGTGCGGCTTATACGCGAGTTAGGCTTATACGCAAGGTTTTACGGTAACACTGGCTCTAAAAATTTGACTGATCTCATACTGTAACACATTTCCATAACATCTACTTGTAATAAACCTTATAAACAAATACTGGATTAAGATTATGCATGTATGCGCTTTTGTGAGACTAGGGGGGGGGGGGGGTCAGCAGATTTGTGACATACTTTTCTGGGGGGTGTCGGAAAAAGTGTGACAAAGTGTGACATGGGGGTGGGGGTGTTCAAAATGGCCCAAAAAAGCGTGACATAGTTTATGGACGGCCCGAAACGGTAATGGTGAGACATATACTCTGTCCCATGGCATATATATCAAGAGTAAAGGTCTCACCATAAAAAGAGAGGGTAAGTCGGGTTCCCTGAGAACGGGTCAAAGTAGCTTTACTCACGTTGAGACATGTGTCCATTAGTGATTATACATGAACACACTGTAGCGGTGACATGTCAGACCCCTATAGCTGCTGCTACTGCTTGCATCACCATGCAGCAATATCAACACAGCAGGCAGACGACAAAACCTCCATCATGACAAAGACTCATCATAACGTCCTCCAAAACAATGGTATACATCCTCCGATATGTCCTTACAGGAAACCTATGTTGTCATGTACATGTAGCATCTAGTGGTGCAGAGGGGTCCACCCCTCTGGTCGGAAAGTCGCAGAAATTAAGGGACTCAGGTCAAAAAGCTGCGGTTTTGGAGCCTTTATCCTATTGACAATTTCGTCCAAATGTCGCCAGGTCGCTTAAATTTTAGCCTAGGTCGTTTTAAAGTATAGCCTAGGTCGTTTTTAATTATAGCCTAGGTCGAAAAGCCGCATTGAAAATAGCCCAGTTCGCCAAGTTGCCTTTGAACCATCTGTATCCACATTTAGACTCCATGGTACAGCAGCAACAGTAACTAAACAGACGGTTCCAGTCTAGCAGACGACTTTTTCCGCTCACATGACGCCTGCACTACTCCCACCGCCTGTACTAGGTGCTACCGTCCTGTGTCTGACTATAACCACGTGTGAGAGTCTACACCCAGTGCTCTCATACACTGATATTCCTAGGCTCCCTATACGACCACCTCTCAGTCACTAGTACCTAACCTAGTTAGTCATTTTTTGGCTTCCTATACGACCAACCTAGGTAAGTTATTTTTGTCAGGTTGGTCAGTACTGACAAACCCACCTTAGTCTTTTAATTTTTAGGGAGAGTTACTGAGTGGTCATCATAGTATCTTTCAGGTGGCACCAACTAGTGGTATACCATTACAACAAATAAGGTACACACCAATTATGAACCTAGGTTAGCCACTACTGACTGACTCCTCAGTCATTTTTGAATATAATTTTGTCATTGTGACTAACACACATATGACGAACCTAGGATAGTCTGTACTGATTAACCTTTTCAACCTATGGATTTTCAGTGTACTCCCACTGATTGAGGCGACCACTGAGGGAGGCGGCTTGTAGGCCGGCTGCTGGAAGGCAGCTTTCCAAATGACAGCATAATACTAAAGTAAATGACGACCAGCATCCGTGTACCGCTGGAGTCTATACTGGGTTCGTGGTGACTTTGCCGTCTGGTATGGGAGTAGTGCTAGTGCTCTAGTGGTGTTAAATAGTGGTCGTCAGTGGTTATACTGTACAATAACAATGGCTCTAGACCCCTAAATTCGGTATGGTGACATTAGCATTTCTTGAAATCGACATGCGACATTAGGCCTAGTGACATGCGACATGGGCAACATGAGGCTTAAAAAGATAGCGTTATGCGACATGGACATGGGACATGAGAACTATTAAGCGACATAGACATGGTAATTTCTTAAAATCGACATGCGACATAAGAACGCCCCCATCAAGGGTCCCACAACAATGTACACCCAGGTCCATGCAGCCGCCATCTAGCATCCGTGTACATGTCCATCTGATCCCTATACACTGGGTTCAGGAACATGTTGCTATAGTGTATGGGGGCAGCACCCCAGTATGAATGGTAGTGCTCAGTGATGCTCAGGTAATCCCAGGTAGGGGGTGGTGCTCAGTGATACTACTGCACATGTACTACTGATAATCACATCCCAGGTACTGATCATCTAACATCCAGCATCCGTGCACTATGTATTAGAGCATATATGCTAAACTAGGTACACGAACACTTGGTACAATGTATTGGTGGTCAGTGGTACAATGTAGGGGCCCTTTATAGGGGGGGGGGGGGTCCCCATGTCCCATGTCGATCTTAAGAAATGCTCATGTCGCCATGTCGATCTTAATGGATGGCCATGTCGCCATGTCGATTTTAGATATGTCCCATGTCCCATGTCACTATCTATTTCTTCGTCATGTCCTATGTCACTAAGTAGTAAGCCCCCATAGGGCCCATGTCGCCATATCGAATTTGGGGGTCTAGGGCCATAATGTAATACTGTAAGTGTATGACAACAGAGTGGAGCATACTGCAGAACCCAGGTATTGATCAAGTATAGCTAATGAGCGCCTATTAAAATGACAGCCAGCATCCGTGTGTACTGCTGCAGCCTATACTGGGTTTGTGGACACCTTGCTATGAGGTATGGGAACGCCTACTATGTCTGCAGGGGTGATCATGGGCGACCACTGAATGTAAGCATGCAGTGGTCTAAACATCAAGGGGGAGATCAAGTGTTCCAATTCATTGGAATAGGGTAGTCAACTCAAAGTACCCCCTCTCCTTTGAGCATGGATTTGGATGCATTAAAATGCCACAATCTCATGATTATACATAATAAAAGATATTGCTTGGATCCAGAACACACAATTAGGCCAATGCATTAAACTAGAGATGGAGCCACTCTTAGCAAAGTCCCCCCTCTGCTTTGTGGCAACATTGCTGCGGTCCTTAACCCTTAACACCATTAACACACATGGCCTGCATACCTACAACACTGTGGGGAGCAAGGAAGGGACAGGGGTCGATCCGGGGGTCGATGCACAGCAAGCACAGGTATTCAGTGTAGTGACCACAGTGGCCTATACTGTTTCTGTAAACAGAAACATGTGAAGTCCACCCGAGGTTTAGCTAAGTAGGTGCCCGTGGTGGTAATACTGTGCATCATGCCCCCTACCTGACAGCTATATACTGGATGCTGCTGCGTCTGTGCTGCGTTCTGTCCGCGTCGCACGCTATGCGGCGTCCGCGCGTGCTGACGGCGCGCGGCAAGCACGTGGTACACGTGGTGGGAAACCCCCCTCGTCACACCCCCCCCCCCCCCACACACACACACACACAGCCCGCACGCCTCCTCCCACCAAGCAAAAACACCCCCCACAGGCTAGACGTCGTCACCCAGCCCTCCTTTAATCATTGTGCAATCGCCGTCATTATATTTACAGACCTCCACGTTATGATAAAAGCCATGCTGGTCCGCCCATGTGGGCTAAAATAGAAGGGGATTTCCCCTCTCGGTGACTATTAATTGGAGATTACCGATTCTTAAGGACACACTCAAATCAAAATGAAATATTAGTACGATATTGATACTGTATCAATACACTTGTACTGATTTCACATTCATAACCATGGTTATGTGGAATAAATAGTTCAGCAACTCTACTACCTCTACTGGGCGGTATCAATGTTTAATATTGTTATGTAAATATTGATACATCATGGAATTAGGATTATCAAGGGGATCTCATGCATCCTTCAGAATATGTATATCAAAGTTTTGATTTTGGGGAATATTATCAAATTCATCTGCTTGTGTCTTCTGCTCCCCACACGACTAGATCTAGTCTAGCCTCTATCTGGGGACGTCTGCCCTGGTTATGGCACCAGCCAGGGTCACACATCACCGGCTAACCCTTTAAGGGCAGCACAGTGCTTTAATGTGATATCTCCTCCTTTGAACACCATTGCAGCCCTGGAGAGTATATTTTTCCAGGGCTGCTTTTATGCATCATATAGACCCTGCTGGGCGATACCAGCATGATGCATGAATGCAGCCCTGGTGACTTCATGCATGCATCATAACGGCAAAGGATGTAATGATGCAGTGCAGCAACATGCGGCCTTTAAAGGTTAAGTGCCTTTATTGGCGCTCCTCGCTGTCTTATTGTTCCCTTGTACCTAGACACCCCCTTTGTCCCCGATCCCAGGTCACCTACACTGGTACCATGCCAACTACATGGAGCTACATGTACCACATCGTCTCTTCCATTCCCAACTATACACATAAAGAATGCAGCAATCCCTCTGAATAATGATCATGATTCAGGGTTTCCCGTGTATTACAGGATACTTTCTTTATGCAGTGTTGGGGCCCGTTTTGGCGGGTTTTGTTGTAGGATGTTGTAGCAGACGACAATCGGCAGCTGCCGTTGGGACGCCGCGTCTTTGTTCTCTTATTGTGTCACGTCATGACGTCAGCAGAACACGGAGGTGATCCACACCTAGCAACCCTTTAAGGGCTGCATAGTGCTTTAAGGCATGAAGCCCTTTATTGCCATGATGCATGAATGCAGCCCTAGTAATGAGCTTGCTGCATTAAAGCATCATGCCGACCGCATGGGGTTGATGCACTCCCAAAGGATCGGCATGATGCATGAATGCAGCACCGATTGGCGAGGTACTCATCACTCCGAGATCTGCATGCATTATTACATCATGATCATGGCGACTAGGGCATATCACCACTGTAAAAGGTAAGTATAGGTACCAAGTAAGATCTACTGTAACATTACATCACCTACTGTAGCTTTACAGCAGATTCTACTGTGCACGTACAATAAACTGTACGGTTTACAGTGACATTAAAGCATCAAGCCGTCCTTAAAGGGCTAGAGACGTGCATGCCAGTCGCCTTGACACCGGCCAGCATCTTTTTAACGCAGTATATTTTTTCAATAGTTATCCCACTTCTCTCCATCCGGTCGTAAAAACATGCAGCATCCAAGACGCCTTTGTCTTTCCCGCCTTTTTTTATGTTATGAAATAGTTTTCCTATTGTGTGGGCACGTTCCTCTAACGAGGGTGGTTTGGATCCTCATCCTTGCTAATTGGGAGATCATTTCCGATGAATTAATTAACTGACCTTCTCCAAGCGGCTGTAATCCGACACCACCTAGAGTTGTTCGCATGTCCTCAAGTCAAATTCTGTTGTTTTGATCATTTGAATCAAATGAGAAATTTTACCTATAAATAAGTGTATAAGAAACGACTCGGACAGTGTCGTAAGGTGAGGTCGTCGGTTTAATAACCTGCTTTTAGAACGACAGGCGCATGACAATATTAAACTCTTTTGCTGGCCTTTTTTTTGCTGCGGGGTTTTAACTAGTCACATACCCCGTGCACTTTTAACATCCCTTTGCTAATAACTTCTATTAATAAGAAACATCTGACAGCTGGGGCGAGCGAACCTTTGGGTCAGAATAATTAAAGAAAAATTAAATGCGGTCATCGTTTGTGAGTTATCATAATAAAACAAAGGCCCCATTTAATAGTCATTGTTGATGGGACTCAGTTATACGACGCCCCTTGAGGGGTCGCAAAATGCTCTCACGCGATGTGTCAATGGCCATCATGATGCATGCATGCAGACCATGCATCATGCAGACGTTATGAAGTTGATATGATCCAAAAGGGTTGGCATGATGCAGTAATGCAGTCCTTAGAAATCTACTTGCCATGGCTGCATTCATACATCACGGCGACAACATATAGCACATTAAAGCACTACCCCAGGATGCGACCCTTTAAGGTTTATCTTATACTTTAACCCCTTAAGGACGGATGTCGTTAAAAGCTCGCAGGTGCTGCATTGGTGCATCATGCCAACCCTCCGGGCATGCATCAACCCCGTAGGGTCAGCATGATGCTTGAATGCAGCACTGGCGAGTTACTCGCCAGTGCTGCATTCATGCATCATGATGACCAAGGGCATGCTGCATTGAGGTATGATGCCGTCCTTACAGTGTTAAGGTTGATGTGCTTTGATACTGTGGGTGTGGGGCTGGGTGCCCCTGGATACCCAGGTAGCGGGACACCTGTCTGTCTGCTACCTGGTACACACAGCACCACGTGCCGCCCTCTGGGGAGCTGCTCCGAGCAGCTCTTTGTCTGACGCCTTTATACAGCAATCCCGGGGTGGGCACTGAGTCTTTGGGGGTAGATAACAACTGCCGCCCTACAGCCCCTCTTCTCAGAGGTTGGGAGATTTAACCATCCTATACTTTTCAGGGGTGGGAGATTCGACCGCTCTACTTTTCAGAGGTTGCGAGATTTGACCGCCCCACTTCTCAGAGGTTGGAAGATTTGATGCGCAATACAAGATTGGGTCTCTCTGAATTTTGTACAAATTCAATTTTATTCATTACCTTCATGCATAAAAACTTGCTCAATTTAATGATACGCAATTCTCCATGACATTTATAACATTCTTGTGGGAGTCAGGGGGCTCGGCCCCAAAAAATGTCTAAAATGAGGAAAGCAAATGGGAGATTTCTAGGAGATTTTGTGATATTAATTCAATTATTTTCATTTTCCATGACATTCCATGACACACGGCAATTTTTTTTTACAAAATTCCATGACATTCCATGACTTTCCAGACAGCTTTCAAATTCCATGACATTCCATGACTTTCCATGACATGTGGGAACCCTGATCAAGGTCTTGACAACATCTGACCGCCCCCCCCCCCCTTTAATTGAAATTCCCCGCCACCACTTTTGAGAGTTGTGCTGCAGTGGTTATCCAATACATGGTAGAGTAGACCCCCGAGAGAGCAATACAAATCACAGCCCCCTCACACTAATCAACTGCCTATTACTATAGCAGTAGTAGTGACACTAGGTGATCCTTATACATGTTAACCCGTTAACCCTCTAGGACGGCATGATGCATTAATGCACCATGATGCATGAATACAGTCCTGGCGAGTAACTCGCCAAATCTGATTGCAAAATGACGCTGAGCTTTAGGCACTCACAAAGGGTTGATAAACATGCCGTTCTTAAAGGGCTATGGGTCGCATACTACGTACTTTAATGAATTATTCCCTTTGTCGTCAGTATGCATGGCAACAAAGTACTGCACATCTCCCTTCCTGAGGAGATTATTTCATTATACCAATATCAAAGTAGACCAATAAAAATATTTAATACAATCTCCAATCCAATGTTTGTTAACAGCAATTGATGTGAGGCCTGCTTCTCGAGTCCCTCGTTGAGCGACTAGAATATTACTCGGAAGATAAACCAGTAAGTATGACATTACCGAGACAATGAAGTTGCCGAACTCGAGTCAAGAGATTATTAGTTGACATTTTTCAGAATACTGGTAGTTCTCCTGGTGTGACAAACAGCTCTTACCTTACAACGTGCAGGTTGGCAGGGTGTGTGGTGTTGGGGTTAATCTGTAATAGACAACATACAGAAGGTTACTGAGACATCTGCACTGTAAAGAGTAAGTGTAGGTGCAGAGTAAAATCTACTTTACAGCAGATTCTACTCTGCACCTACAAAAAGAAATGTACAACTACAGTAGATTTTACTGTATACCTACAAAAAAAGGCAACCGACTATTTAGAGTGTACTTTAGGTGAAGGAAGCAAGATCAACCAATGTTCAACACTATAAAGTACTTAGACTTTAGTCCCATTCCGCTATCTATAGAGGGAATCCATATAGCCTATCGATATGGGAACGTTCACAAATGACGTTACGTCTTACGAGGTGGGGGGGGGGGGGATGGGGGTTGGGGTGAGGAGTCTTTGGGTTTAGTGACGAAACATAACTCGGACAATATTTTGTAGTGTCACTACAAGGGGTGCGGAGTGGGGTTTCTTGAAAATGTCCCTAAATAGGTGACGTAATTTGTGAACGTTCCCTATGTCTATCTGACAGTGTACTTTAACATCAGGAAGTTGTAAACCTGTCATTATAATAGGACAGTTCGGATATCATAATGTCGTGTAATGTAATAGATGATGTGGGCCACAGAGGGCGGGACCTTGTACACAAACATGGCCAAACAGGACCCAACTAGGTGTGTGACTAGGCTACTGACATATCAATCCTTTTAGAAATAATAACCCATTGGAACATATTGATGGTTTGATCAATTGCTTATTGCATTACAATTTCATTTGAGCATACAGGTGCCTGGATTTCTTACGGTATAGAACAATGATCTTAACCCACATATAATGTTCATGACAGTATCATACACAATATATTTCATGTAATGGTGCTTTATATATCCCAAAAGGAAACCCCCTTTTATATGGTTATATTTGCCATTTAACCAATCAACCCATTGGAATTCCACTCTGAAAACTCTATGGGGAAAAAAGTCATCAGGGGTGATGACTTTTTGCAATCACCGTAGTAGTATAGTATGTATCGGAACGGGACTATAGTTAAGTACTGTTTATTACTCAATCGACATGCAGCCAATCAGAGGCCTCCATTTGGTCACGTGACCGGAAGTGACCTACTTAGGGGATTAGTGGTGACGTCACGTGACCTAGTTAGCCAATCAGAGGCCTCCATTTGGTCACGTGACCGGAAGTGACCTACTTAGGGGATTAGCGGTGCATTCTGGGTAACCCTGCAGCCAATCAGAGGCCTCCATTGGGTGACCGGAAGTGACCTACTTAGGGAATGGTGCATTCTGGGTAACCTACTGACCTACTTAGGGGACCGGAAGTGACGTCATATGACCTAATTTAGGATCACGTGATCGGAAGTGACCTGATGAGTCACGTGACCGGAAGTGACGTCACACGACTTAATGGCCAACCGGAAGCGACCTGATTGATCACGTGACCGGAAGAAGAAGAAGTTTTTTTTTTGTTTAGGATCCCGTGACTGGAAGCGACGTCGTCACATGAGTGACGCTTTAAGAGACTGCGCGACTTACTAGTAAAAGAAGCCGTATGATAATAAAAACACAACAATATTTTCTTTTAATTTTTTTTAATTTATTTTTTTTTCAATCTTGATAAACACTCTATTTTTGAAAAGATGCACACGCTTATTTTTTTTTTTTTTTTTTTTCATATCTCTAAAGGACTCGTTGTCACACCGTCAGAATGCACGCGACGCTTATAATACAAGTAGCGCACGCCGTCTTTCTCTATGGTGTAGGTGACCATTTTGTTTCGCACCACTTTGAAATTTCTATTTACAGCAATGAGAGTTTTTCGTTGGCGAAGAACATCCAAGAAGGCGTCTGGTTCCTGGGGGTTTTGTTTCTTCTGTACGCCTTTTGCACTCCATTTTTTGGATTTTCTTTCACCGGTGTCGCTGACTCGATCGTAGCAAATGTAAGTCTTAGGGTTGAGACTTAGGATCCCGTCACCTTCCCACTCCGCTTTCATGAGCCCCGAAGTTCTCAGATCGTGAAGGTACCGTCTCTCACAACATCCGCCGGGCGGCGCACACCATTCTCGCACTCTTTCCGTTTTTGTCTTCACGAAAAGCTCTAAGTGCTCGTCGCACACCGCTGTCGGAAGCCACTTTCGTTTCTCTCTGAAGTACGTCTCTCTCAGGCGAGGTTTCACTAGGTCATCCAACGTGGCACCGCTGAGAGCCATGTAAAGACTGTCGGTGTCCATTTGACAAAGGGCATAATCGCGCCGATCGACGAATCTATCCAAGAAGTCGTATGTGAACTCTAACATTTTCAACTTCGCGTACTGGTATACCATGAACCCTATCTGAATAGGGAGGTTGTTCTTGACCGTTTTCGGTTGTAGTTCGACTTCAAACAGATCGGAAGTCAACTCGGACGCCTTTTTGAAGCGCCACGAATTGGCCAATAGTTCGAACTTCCGACTGTCAGTGTATCTCACCGCCGTGTGTTTTTCTTTGTTGCAGATTGTTTTACCGTACGTAGCGTTTCCCATTAACTTGTAACAGTCTGACAGAATTTTCTCGTTCTCGTTCACGTCGCCACGTCTTCGCGCCGCCGTCACTTCGTCCGCGAAACCGGCAAAGGAGCGTTTAGGTAGGTATTCTACCACCAGCTGCACTTTGGTGACTATCAAACCGTGCTCTAAATACCACTTGAGAAGCGGCGTTCCCAAGAGAATATTTTTTCCGTGGTAACTCCCTATCAGACATCTCTGAGGCGTGCTCAACAGCTTTTCTTCCTGCGCAAAGTCTGACATGTGAGGGCCTATGTCCGATTTTGAAACGGTCGCGTTCTTGAAAACGGGGGTCATTTCTTCGAAGTACTCTCGTAGGTGAGGCGGCGTAGTGATGTCCACTTGAACTAAACCGAACATTTTCTCCTCTTTCACAGCGGAAAGGATGTCGCTCTCGCTCATCGCGTTTCGAGACACTTTCAAAGCGTCAACCTTCCAGCGTTGTTGGGAGGCCTTGACCCGCTCATCTCGACGCTTCATCTCTCGCCATTCGCACTCCCACACGACGACCAGCTTGTAACCTAACGCTTTCAAGTAAGCGCTTACTCTGGTCGTTCTGTCGCGTCTCTCCTCTCTCAGTGAAGCGCACTGATATCGGTGCGACGGTATGCACTCGTGAGCGTGGAACCAACACCCGTGAAACTGGAAAACCGTATTAGAGGCCGCGTGAAATCCGTCCACGCGAATTCTCCGACAGCCTACCGCCATCTCGCCGCCGTTCAGAGCGTGGCGCAGTTTCACGTCGCGGTCGTGCTCTACGAAGCGTAACCACTCCAAAGCGCTGTGAGAGTTTCTTTGCCTGATTTCGGGCTTGAACTCGGTCTCGGGCCGTCTCACCGCGTAATAGCCCGTGCAGTGCGCTTCGCTCATGCAGCGCAAGTACAGTGAGTTAGCGTCTAGTCCTAGGATGTGTTGGCACGGTCTCGCTTCTTCGCCGTACTTGTGCTCCCTTATCCGCGTGGTGCCCTTCTCGTGAAATCTATGGAAGATGATGGAAGGACCGCCGACTAGATTCTCTTTGATCAGAGCGTGGAGGACGGCGTCGAACTGGGGAAACGTTGTGAACGCGTCTTCTAGGTTTTGGAAGAGGAAGCGTAAAGTCAAACCGGCGAGAGAAACTCCGTCTTTCAACATGTCGATGCCGCGATCTTGGAAAAATTTAGCGTGATTTTTCAGAGCTTCTATGAAAGGTTTCACGTCTTTGTTGTTGTAGTGGATCAAGTAGTCTTCCATAGTTTGCATCTTCTCGTCGGACCAGACTTTCTGACATGCGGCGTAGTCGGATTCGGACATTTTGACGCCCGTCAGCTCGCTGTCGAAAGCCGATCTCGGCGGCAGCGTTCTGTTTGCCAGTTTCCTGGTAGACGTCATCCATTCGTAAGGAAAGTGACCTTTCTCTTCGTTCCTGGTGAAAGCTCGCAAATAGGTCGCGTAGTTGTAACCGGGTGCCAAATAGTTGACTACGTCCAAGAAAACCGTGTGCTGTGTGTAAACCGCCAAGTATTGATTGCTTCTCTTTATGACGCTGAATTCTTGGTTTCTTCGGTCTCCGGAGGCGAAGAACGAGTGAAGGCGTATTTTGATCAGGTTCAAGTCGTAACGCCCCGAGTTGAAGCCCACCACTGGAGCTTGACGGATGTATCTCAGAAGACGCTTCTTCAGTTGAACTAACGGGTGTCTGGTCTGAGCCGCAGCGAAGCCGCCTGGAGAAGGGGTGGTGAACGTCGCCTCCTCCAGCAGGAGAGCTTCACCTATCGCCGCATCTAACTTCGCTAACGTCGGTCGGTAAAGTTCTAGCACAGCTTCCCCGATCGCTTTGGCGTTCTCGTTTATGTGATTTAAAACTCGGTCCAACAAGGGGTCGGAATCTGCGTCGGACGCTCTGACGAAGCAGACGGGCCCCTCCCACCCCGGAAAGTCGGATGCGACGCTAGCCGACAAAGGGACGTGATCCCACAGCAGGGACACGTGCTCCGTCGACGGTTCTTTGCACGGTCTGAAGAAAGCCTCGAAATCGAAGGCGATCTTGTAAGGGTAGATTCCGGAATGTCCGTCGGGGGGAAAAATGGAGAAGTCTGCTAGCGCTTCGAAAATCGTTCTCGAATTTTGGTAGATGCCACCTACGTAGCGCAACTTGACTTGTCGGCAAGAGGAAAGCTGGTTCCTGTGTCTCTTCAGCAAGAACTCGGTGGTGAACGCCGCCTTACACTTGCAACATTCGTATATGCCCGCGTACGCGTTGAAGTCCGTGACGAGAGAGACGTGCAAACCGCCTTTCGCCGTCAGGTGTAGGTTGACTTTACCTCGGGCGGCCACAGTTCTGGAAGGCGGTCTGATCAGAGTAACGCGTCTTCTCAACTTCCGCCCCGGCACTTGACGCGACGCGGTGTAAACCGCTATTTGTACGTCAAACAAGTTCTCTAACGCGGGTAAGTCGCGGATGTTCAGACCCGGAAAGGATTCAGGTGTGGCAGCGGGACAGAACTGACGTAACAAATCTGAAGCGCGCTTGCTGGTGTTGTATAAGTGAAAGGAAATGCAGCGGAAGATGCAGAGGTTGTCCTTGTTGGGAAAATCTAACACGCCGCTTCTCTTTCCAACTCGACCGGCCTGAGTGATCCTACCGCCTATGGGGAATTCCCCCGGTCCCATGTAAACGCAGATGTTCAAATTGGTAGGAAAAAGAACGTGCCACTTGGTGTCAGCGTCGCAAAGTTTCCGTACCTCCTCGCAAGCGACGGTGTTTTGCATCTTTGAGAGGAGCTCTTCCAAAGTTTCTGAATTAGTTACAGTAGGGAGCGGTTGTATGAGAGTTGCGTTGTTCTGGGAGGCGTGGAAGTAGCGCAGTTTGCTCTTGTCTTCTCTGTGTTGTAACAGTAAGCCTACCGAGAAACCCACTTTGTATCTGAATCTTTGTGTCAAGTGAATGCGACGCATAGTATCTACAGCGTCACTCAACTCGCCGGTTGGTAGCCTGAAGTTTGTTACACTCACGCGAGTCCCGTGCATCCTGACGCCCGTTTGTATCGCAGGCCAATTCGCCGTGAACGTTTCCTCCCCGTTCGGTACAGCACATATGCGCGGAGGGACGGTCACCCCGTCCAGAGATTCGCGTCGACAAGCGCTCTTTCGGCAATCCCCTTCGCCGCATAGAGGGCAAAACTTAGCTACTACTCTACAATTTTCTACGTGTCTCTCGTGGTTGTACGCTCTTTTAAACATTTTGAAACACTTTTCGCATACGTACTGTGTCATGTTTTTTTTCACTCGGTTACCAACTACTTAGCCGTCTAACTATCTATCTATCTATCTAGCCATCTATCAATCTGTCGTCTATGTAACTATCTTTCTGCCTGCTGTCTGTGTATCCGTCTGTCTGTCTGTCTGTCTGTCTGTCTCATACAGCGTACGTCAAACGCTGTGTGTGTGTGTGTGCGCGCGTGAGCGTTGAGCGTCTCTCATTCCGAATCTATGCCGAGATATTTCAGAATGATCTCTGTTTTGTCATCCAACTCTTTGAGCGCTCTGGCGGACAGCGTCACCCCCTGCTGTGTGGGTTTTTTGTCAGGACCTTCGTACTTGCGCACGTGGACGAGGTTCTTACCGCTGTAGTAGCTCACAGCTGCGTACACTTCGCCCGCCTCATCCAGCACTGCGAACCAGGGGGTGTGATTAGGTTTTCCTTGCGCGGCCGCTGTGTCGCGTATGCGCACCACTGCGCGGATATCGGCGATGCGTGCTATGAGCTCGCGCAGCGCGTCGGCCGTGAAGTGCACTCGCTTGCTTCTGGTCAGAGACGCCTCTTTCACCTGGCCGTCTTTTGTGTAGCGCGGCCTCCTAGACAGTCTAGCCACGTCCTCCCAGATCTCCAGCGTCAAAGCTCCGTCTAAGCAGAACTCTAACCCGAGTGTTTTCTCTGCTTCTTCTCGTCCATCTCCTTCTTTTTCTTGTATTTTTCTCTTCTTAGTGGGCCTTGTTGTTCTGGAACTCACCTTAGAACGTTTCACACCCGCAGGATGAGTAACACCATCAGCGTGAGCTGAATCAGCAGCAGAACCGATAGCAGGAGCAGCGTCAGCGCTGGTGGTATCGGAGGTCTCGTTGTTGGAACAGCGCAGCCACACGCCGTCCGTGCTGTGTGTAGCGGTAGAAGATGAAGCGCCGCCGCCGCCCTCGTAAGGTGGCGGTGAGGGCAGTCGCCACGGACCGGACGGGGGGGCGCTAGCAGTGGAGGAAGTGAGGTCGAAAGGTCGAAGAGGGAAGCCGAAAAACGTACCGCTCACCCCTTGCCCTTCGGGTTCTTCGTACGCCTCGTCGTCAGCGTCGTTCTCTGTCTCACCCTGTTGCTGCTCCTCCTCCTCCTCCTCTTCTTCTCGGTTCAGGGGCTGAGTGTCCGAATAGCTGTAACTCTCAGCGCGAGCGGCGTCGAGGGCGTCCGTCGATGTAGTGGTGGAGGAGAGGGGCTGTGCAACGTGCGGCAGGTCATCAAAGTCATCAACAGTAGTGGGGAGGTAAAAACCCGGTTGCCAGTACTGCGCTGTGCCAGGAGCGTTGTCGTCAGTAGTAGTAGCAGTAGCAGCAGGTGCAGCAGAAGCAGCCGCAGCAGGCGCAGCCGCAGCAGACGCAACAGTAGCAGGCGCAGCAGCAGCCTCAGCAGGCGCAGCCGTAGCAAGCGCAGCAGTAGCAGGCGCAGCAGCAGCAGCAGCAGCAGCAGCAGCGGCAGGCGGGACGGCGGTAGCAGCGGCAGCGCGCTTAGCAGCAACGTGTACCGTCGCGAGTGTAACAACGTCGCTAGCACGACGACTGCTACCAGTAGTACTACTAGTACTACTACCACTACTACTACTACTGCTACTACTAGTGCTACTGCTACTACTACTACTACTACTACTGCCGCGAGCGCTCGCTACAGCAGGAGGGTGATAAGACCAACCGGCTGCGGCGGTAGTCTCATGTTCAGTAGCAAGAGCAGGCACTGACGCTAAACGAACGCTGTTCCGCGTAGTCTTCTTGTTCTTGAACGCCGCTAGCTGTTGTCTTTTGCTCATGGTGGTGACTGTAGAGAGCAGCAAAAAAGAATGAGTGAGTGAATGGAGGTTTCCAAGCCCCTTATATACGCCTTCTCGCTTCTAGAGCTAAGCTACTTACCGACCCTGTTCAGCTGCCGCCGGCTGGCCGGCGGCCATTCACAAAGAGAAACAAAAAGACATAAGGCATGACGTTTTCAGCTGGATCCCTTTCCCCCCCCCTCTTTTGAGAGATCGACTGTGATGATGAGCTAAGCCGCTTACCACCCTGTTCAGCAATTCAACGCGCATTAGCTGTATAAAGGGTTAAGCGGTTGCTGCCTGCCGTCGACTGACCGGCGGCGGCCATTCACAAAGACATAAGGTATGACGTTTTCAGCTGGATCCCTTTTTGAGGGATCCACTGTGGTGAGCTAAGCCGCTTACCACCCTGTTCAGCCATTCAGCGCGCGTTAGCTGTATAAAGGATTAACGGTAACGGTGATGAGCTTACAGTGTGTATACAAAAAAAAACTACAGGAGGCGTGTGGCGTGAAGCAGGACCCCCCTAAGACGAACGTGTCTGTCTGTGAGTAGAGGCGTGTGCATGTGGTGAGCGACTTAAGTGTAAGACAAAAATCGCCACCTCCTGCCGTGGTGAGTAGACCGGGCCGGCCAGGCGGGCGGGCGGCCGGCTAGTTCAATAGGGAGGGGTGACAGCTGCCTAAGGCTGTGCATGAAAAAAAATCCGATTTTCACCTGACCTCTGACGTTTGTTACAATGAATGTCAGAGGGAGGGAGACGTCCTCGGGTAGGGGGTAGGAGGTATTAAGGCTATGAGTGAGGAAAAAACACCGTTTTCAGCTGGTCTCCACGGATAGCGATGCCACACCCCCTCGTCATCTAAGCTCTTAAGGAGCGGAGCGGCTGAAAAAGCGTCATGCGGACAGGGCGCTAGACAGCTGGAGCGCTGTTGGAAATGGGATTAAACTCCCTCTGTATAAAAAGCTCTCATTTCTGTTGGAAAAAAAACATATCGCCTCTGACCCCAGTAACGGCTACTACCACCACCACCGCCACCACCACCACCGCCGCCACCGCCGCCGCCGCCGCCGCCGCCGCTGCCGCCGCCGCCAAGACGAGACGAGATGGCTCAAGCTATTCCACTTTCAAGCTCGCCTTCACCGCCCGGTGCGCCTGAAAAAAAGTTAATGCGGCTTGACGACGTGAGACGCGGCGCGAGGCAGCAGACCGATGATGGGGAGACCCGACAGGTAGGACAGCGGCGGTTAGCCTATAGCGACGCCTTGCTTCGTCAACTAGGTAAAGAGTTGAGCGGCTGTTGGAGAGAGTTGGGCAGTAGCTTAAAAGTCAGCGCCGCCCGTATGGATGCTCTAGTAGAGCGCAGTGTCAAGACACCGGAGGAGCTGTGTACGGCGATGTTCCGAGTGTGGTGGGGTGAAACCCCGCATCGTCATAGATGGGGCGAGCTCGGTCGCGTCTTCACCCGCATTAGACGCATGGAACTGTTGGCTCAGTGGATGGCCCTTCTCCACAGACAGGGGTTGGATTTCGAAAACCCCGACTCGCGCGCGATGCATAAGCACTTGGGCACCCTCGGCAGACGTCTGGGTAGCAGGTGGAAAGAGGTGGGGGACCATTTAAAATTGTCGCCTGAGAGGTTAGATAAGATCGCTGAAGAATGCGAATACGGAGGAAGTCCCGCTGAGTGGGCCTTCCGAGTGTTGAAAATGTGGCAAGATGAAGCTGACGGCGCCGGCGGTACGCCTTTTGAACTCCTTCGAGTGTTGACTGAGGACATGGGAAAGTTTGGCCTCGGCATCGCGATATTACTTGACTTTATCAAGCAAGAAACAACGAGAACGACGGACATGTGAATTGTTGTGTTTTATTTTCATACGTCTTCTTTATTAGTAAGTAAAAAAAAAAAAAAAAAAAAATCATAACAATTAAGACGCGCGATCTCTTAAAGTGTCACTTCCTCCAGTCGCAGCTGATCGCCTCATCGCAGCACGTGATAAACAAAAAAAAAACACGAAGAGACACGCTTCTTCCTCTCGAGAGGAAGAAGCGTGTCTCTCGATTGAAAATCTTTTTCTTTCTTAAAAGAGACAAACGCGCCCCTTAGAGTGCCCCCCCCCCCCTAGAGTGCCCCCCTCCCCCCCCTCCCCCCCTCCCCCACTCGCCCCATGCATCTTAAAAGCGCCCCCCTCCCCATGCATGTTAAAAGGGCCCCCCTCCCCCCCTCCCCTCCCCTCCTTCCCCCTTATACACTCTAAAGAACGCTTCTAACTAGTTCAATAAGTCACTTCCAGTCGCTCGTAAAACAATAAAAAATGAAAAAAAAACTTATATCGTGGTGTTTTTTATTAGTTTACCAAAAAAAAATAAGAGACTCGCCTCCTCCTCCAAAAAAAAAGATATCACATTTTAAAGCCCGTGACCCCTTAAAGACGCTCATCTCTTCATTAAGTCGCGTGACGTCACTTCTTCTTCTTCTTCTTCTTCTTCTTCTTCTTCTTCTTCCGGTCACGTGATCAATCAGGTCACTTCCGGTCACGTGATCCTCAATGAGGTCACTTCCGGTTGGCCATTAGGTCATGTGACGTCACTTCCGGTCCCCTAAGTAGGTCAGTAGGTTACCCAGAATGCACCATCCCCTAAGTAGGTCACTTCCGGTCACCCAATGGAGGCCTCTGATTGGCTGCAGGGTTACCCAGAATGCACCGCTAATCCCCTAAGTAGGTCACTTCCGGTCACGTGACCCAATGGCGGCCTCTGATTGGCTAACTAGGTCACGTGACGTCACCACTAATCCCCTAAGTAGGTCACTTCCGGTCACGTGACCAAATGGAGGCCTCTGATTGGCTGCATGTCGATTGAGTAATAAACAGTACTTAACTATAGTCCCGTTCCGATACATACTATACTACTCACCGTGACGGTTCCCCCAGTGATTACTTGGTCATCATGAGAGTCATCATATGTGATGACCCTAGTCATCACCGTGATTACTGTTTGACCTAATTAGAGATGAGGCAGTGGGAGTCAGAATGATGACCCAGGTCATCAATGTGATGACTATGTCATCATCTAGGATTACTTCTATATAATCTATTTATCTATACAACAAGGTACCAATCCCTAATAATCTTATAATTACCCCCTCCTCTTGTCAGCAGATCTTAATTGGGGGCACTTCTAGCCCCCATAGTAAGTCCATAAGGCATGGATGTGTATAGTTACTGAATGCCTATCCTAACATTAGTAAAAATAGTTTCAGACACAAAAAAGGTGTCCATGTATACACACATGTGTGCTCTTGAGAAATGTTGCTCAGAACTTATGTGTAACATACTCGGGTTTTTAATGTGATAGTATTCTTCATTATATTTCACATTATAAGTTTCTATGATCAGAGTTAACATAGATAAAAATCAGTAAATGGCCTGGGGTAGGTACTGCATATTCTATTATTGCCTAGTGGAGCCACCTGTTGGCAAATATTGTAATCAAGATGATGACTTTCATTCATTACGGTGATGACCTTACCTCATCAATTGGGCATGATTACCCAAACTAATCAGTAGTGATTAGTTTCAAATATGCCTGAGTTTTCAGTGCAGCACGTTCCTGCAGGTTTACATGGTATTTGCAGTTCCAGTACGGTTTCTGACTGTTTGTAGAACCTTCTTCTGCATGTGTACTAACCCTTTCAGGGCCGCATAGTGCTTTAATATCCTTTGTCGTATTATATGATGCATGAATGAAGCCCCCGCAAGTAACTTACTGGGGCTACATTGATGCACCATGCTTAATTCTTGTAAGTCTAATAATACTGACAGATTGCCGTTATGCATAAAAGTATATGTGCAACCATGGTGAGCCCTCTTGTATGCAGGGCTGCATCATAACGACACATGGCATGGTATAGACTTGCTCAAGTCTTTGTATTTGAATTAAGACAAAAGCGGATATATACTTTTCTCAACTGTAGTGGTAGCAGCTAGGGGAGGGAAATAGCAGGGCGGGGGAAGTGGGTGGCGGAGTTGGAACTCTCACTGACACAGGCCAGTCTAATCATGGCGCTGTAAAACACGATGCGGCCCTTACAGGGTTAACTACGCCCAAGTTGCACTGGCGCGGAATAAAAACACGAGTGTTAGATCAAGTTGGTTTTCTCGACATTGCGTTAGGGAACTACTGTACACATATATCTAGACCCTTGGGCATCGTCACGCGATAACCAAAGAAATATTAAGATGTATTTCAGGCCATATTTGGTTCAACGGAGCTGTAGCGCTATGTGGCTAAAGGGTATGTTATACCTTTGACCAATTAATTCATATTTGCATAACCGGTTCTCCAAAAATGTAGCCGGTCCTTCAACATTGATAATTTGCAGGACCGAATGTCCTGTGGGATGAAATGGTTTTTCGCAAAGACTGCGAAGGGTCAACTTATGTTGACACTGATAGTACAGAGTCAAGTCAAGTTGACCCTTCACATAAACAGAGTCATTAGCGGTTTGACACTATTTAACCAGAGCCACGTAGGAGACACAGTGGACACCTTTACTTTACCGTGTGTAGACAGACCCACAAGGGCTGAATCAATGCATCATGACGACCACGGTCATGATGTACTAAGGCGCTATGCAGCCCTTAAAGGGTTCTCCCTCTCATACCTTGTCTAATAGGGAAGGTAATCAGACCAACCCAGAACCGGAAGTGGTAACATGCGCGCACCACCACTCTACTTTCGATAGCTGGTTAAACAAATTGGCCAAACATGATTTTAGCCTAATCGCAAACGGGGAAACAGGATATGTGAAATATGATGAGGCTAAAATAGATGTAGGATGTGTATTTGAAACATGAAGCATAAACATGTACACCATATACATCGGCTTATGTAAATTGTTTTCTGATCCAATTTTTAAATTGTTAATTGACAATAAATATAGATAATGCCATCTTCCTGGTGTTCGTGCAGTCCAGGGCTCACGCCAAATTGTTTTTTGTTTGTTTGTGTAGTTTAACGTCCCATTGACTAATGCAGAGAAGACTTTCTCAAATATAACTTTTACACAAGTAAAGATAGGCCGACGGAGGGGGCAAGGATGATCGAATCTATGAGATGAGCTGAAGACAGAAATCCCGCTCCTATAGGCCTACGTCTACCGAAGCAAGGGTTCTTTAACCTCCGACACTACATAGACACGCCCACACCCACTTGTGCTCTAAGTCGTCCCTATGTCTATACTAAGTATCAACCATCATCTTATACCCATCATAACTCGTCTTATTACATTAGGGGCCGTCCATAAATGACGTCACACTAATTTCGGCCATTTCAAAGACCCACCCACCCCCCTGTCACACTTTGTCACACATCAGCTGACACCCCCTAGAAAATTATGTCACAAATTTGCAGACACCCCCCCCCCCCAAAGCATAAGTTATGTATTGTATCAGAGTTGTCCTGACATTACATATCAGTTAAATTATGCAAGTCCTTGACTAAGAATGGGTGGTGATGGATTTTACCGTAATACTAATGGCCATAAATTTATAATATTTACAAACCTTTTACACAATTAAAGTTTTAAGTTTTAAAATAGCTTTTATTTGTATTTTTGAAAGTGTGACGTCACACTGGTTAAGGTGGGTCGCTACCCTTGGGTCAAAGTCACTGAAAGTTAACAGAATCTCACCAAATTTTTTTTACAGACAGTTTAAATCATATAAAATCGGATAATGTTAAGAAAAATAGGGGGTCCCGAACTACTTTTTGAAATATAGAATTTTGAAAAATTAAGTATTTAATTTTTTTTCTGAAAATTAGAAAATTTTTGAAAACTTCCATGATTTTTTTTCATATCAACCATTATGCACAGAAATGTAAAACATCATATGTGAGACACCTACAGGTTCCCTTTTACTGTAAAAACGATTTTACAATTTTACGCCATGGTATTCTGGGTAGAAATATGAGGTTTTGGGAAAGAGTACAAAGAAATCATCATTATTTGTAGCCTTAGTGGCTAAAAATAGTACTCAGTATTAACAGAATTTTTTTTAACTCTCTCAGAAAATAGTTCAGATCATTTGCTAACATATAAAAGTAATTTTGATAGGGGGTCCCGGGCATATTTTCAGGGTTTTGGCCCTTTGAAAATGAAAAATAATGCCAAAAAATAACTAAATTAAATATGTATGGCATTGCATGATGGGTAAAATGGCAAAAATCGATGTATAGAATTGTCTTGATTTATACCCTTGGTTATTTTGAGTAATATCATAGCATTTATAGTGTTCTAGCTGGTAAATATCTGCAATGTACTAGCTCATGTTTAAAAAAAGGAAATATTATCAACTACCAATATATCAAATATTCGAAGTATTACAAAATGGACAATTTTGCTTGAAATGATCTAAATTTTTAACACAGCTTAGGAAATGTATATATGTATCTTGCTATGCAATATTAGCCCCTTCTGGTAGATTTAAGAATTTGGAGAAATCCAAGGGTAGCGATCCACCTTAATACACGTCCCAATCTGAAACACTTACAGTTACTGGCGTCTGTAGCATGTATGCGAGTAAATATATTAAATCCACCGTATATTATAGTGCTGATATATCCCTGAATAGTCCCTTGAGCGTTCTTCAACAGACTAAAAATTAGTCAAATGCCTTATACGTTATAAGCCACATTACAAGCAGTGTCCACAGCGTACCTCCACACATTCCACAACCTCCACAACAGCTACCTCCAACAGGACTGATGACTGGCGGCAAAGTGCTCTTTAACATTCAGGGTTGTAGAAGAAACATGCCATGTTTGCTACTTTTTCTATTCGGGTCCACCCATGGATCACTCAATTACGGCTTTAATGAAGTTCCTGGCATCATGTGATGTCATTTTGCTGCCCGGTGCACAACTCCTGCCACAACTGGTGCTGGGGTTGTGTGTGGGCGAGCACTGAAAATGGGCCAGGGCCACTCTCCAAGTAGAGCTTCATTTGTCACTACCAACATGTCTATTTCTATATCTCTGTCAAAACGTCTCGGACTCCCATCACAACATTGCAGTGGTTGCCTATGCCAACTGATAGGATAGGCGCAGGCTTATAAAGATACCCATATATACACTCAATCAACGTTTTTGTATACACACACACAGAAAAGTGAGAGCCATTGTCGCTAAAACTACCCTCACCTGAGGGTCAGGTACTTTTCTGAGGGTGTATATAAAAGGCTATAGATATTGAACAATAAGTTCTGCAAGCTACCGTATTATCTGATGCGCATGGTGGAAGTTCAACATATTCCTGGGCACTATTTTTCAGAGGGGGTCTTTGGAGACTAAATGGTAGAGCAGAGAAGTAGTACCATATACTCCCCTTCTTCCACAGAAGAGTTCCTACAGTCCGTAGGTTTAGGCAGAGATGAGTGGCATGAGGACTGATTGCTACGACAGAGCAGTACGGTGGATGGGACATGCAGGATGGGGGGACATAACCATAACGCTGGGTTGTAGCATTCCCGCACTGCCATGTGAACAATAAGGTTGTTTTCTATCACTGACAATGCACAAGTGCACCATGGGTACGATTCTTAAAGTAGGTGCCTTGAATTTAAAAGACCAGATAGGAGAGAATCGAGGGACGGAGTACATTTGTACATGTAGAAGGTAAGGCCATGTAATGCACATGGCCTCAGAGCAGTATCGAGCATTTAGCAGTGACACATCCCACAAAATAGGGTGAGGGAGCGGTGGGTGAATGGGGAGGTGGGGTGGCTATTCACAACATAGCCATCCCAGTGATATGTGCCTAGTATTGGGGATATAGGTTAGAGGGCAGATTGATTCAATGGGGGTCTTCGGGGAAAGGGATTGGCCAAAAGTTCTATATATAAATATCATTGACCAACAGTGGTAAACGACCCAGGATGCACTGAGTACATTGCCAGTGTCCAGAAACCCAATTGACACAGTTTCAAACACTTGTCAGTTTGGTAGAACTGAATCAAAACGCTGAGTTGTATGATGCCATACCGCCCACGCTGCAGCACCCACTCACCACACAAACAGACATGGATCCCTCCGCCGTGTGCACTGAAAATCCAAAGGTTTAGTCAGTACAGACTATCCTAGGTTGGTCATATGAGTGTTAGTCACAATGGTAAAGCTATATTCAGAAATTACTGAGGGGTCAGTCAGTAGTGGCTAACCTAGGTTCATCATTGGTGTGTTGTATTTGTATACCACTAGTTGGTGCCACCTGTGATGACCACTCAGTGGCTCCCTCTGGGAATTTAAAAGACTAAGATGGGTTGGTCAGTACTGACCAAACTGACAATAATAACTTGCCTAGGTTGGTCGTATAGGGAGCTAAAAAAGGACTAACTAGGTTAGGCACTACCGGGTAGTGACTGAGAGATTGGTCGTATAGGGAGCCTAGGAATATCAGTGTGCAGAACGACAACATGCGGCATATGGCAATGGTGAAGAAGAAATACACCAACAATATAAAGAAAATAAATAGCAGGGGAATGGCAAAGAAGGAAGATGCCAAAATTGTAAAAAGAAAAAAATAGCATGGATATGGGAAAGAAGAAATATGCCAAAATTGTAAAGGAAATAAATAGCACTTTTTTTTCTCTTTTTTTGTGGGGCGGGGTTGGGGCCTCTAGTCTGGTCTGGACTGAATGTTTGGCACATTAGAGGCATGATGCTACCGTGGAGGACGATCCCCTGACTCACAGCCTCCACATGCTCCTAATTCAACCATATCAGCCATACCTGCCTCATCGCCCACGTTACACCCACATGACACGGGGAGGTGGTGCGGATACGGGAGATCATGTCTACAGCTCAATACCTCTATATATTAACAGAGTTCTGTTTTTCTATCGTACAGGAATGTACTGAATCCGCCGCGAGCTATTGTCTTGAGTTTTGAATAATCTGATTCGGCCCAATACAGCCAGCCCCCCCCCCCCCCCATGTGTACCCTTTGTGTCTGATCCAAATTCGCCAAAATGGGCTTATACATGTATTACCGGTATGTACACATGTACAACAAATAAATCATACTGCCACCTGCATATATCTGGACAATATAAGGTAGGTATGTGGGACTATTACAAGCTATTAACAGTATATACTAAGTACCTCATGCATTCTATCCATACTGACTGCTAACGTGTTCTGTATACATTGCAGTAAAGGCATGAGCATTAGAAGCCATATCAGAGATAATTAATGCTTTTGCAGGACCCAATAAGGCTTCAGCGCTGGCTATAACAGAAGCCACATATAGACAGTTAGAGGTATCGCTAATGCAGAATATTTCCAACAAACTAAATCTATAATGAAGGCGGTTATACAACTTTTAACCCACGGTGGGCGGCTAAGACAAAGGCTTCACACGTTCGGTATATCGCATACCCGAGGGTTAAGTCAGATAGAAGACACCTGGCCAGGGTCCTTCCACATACCCACTGCCCACTGGTCAGCGACTCGGTGTATAACACCTCGTCTTGACCCTGTGGGGCAGTGGGTATATGGAAGAACCCTGGCCAGGTGTCGTCCATCTAACACATACACGTAGTTCAATGTTCAACATACGAGTGACATCTCGTTATATGGTTGATACGAGGAATCTCCCGATCCTTTAAACTTTTGATCCCTATCCCTACCATAAACAGCACATCACAACGGCACCTATCCTCTATTCTATTATATGTGTTAGATAGACCACACCTGTAGCTTGGTATGCCTCATACCCACTGCCCCACAAGGTCGAGACGAGGTGTTATACACCGAGTGGCTGACCAGTGGGCAGTGGGTATGAAGGCATACCAGGCTACAGGTGTCGTCTATCTGATTTAACCCTCGGTTATGTTAGTGTATACGATATACCCAAGGTGCGATTCCTTTGTGTTAGCCGTCCACCGTGGGTTAATTTTAGTTTAGTTTTAGTTTTAAGAAATTTCACTTACAATGTTTCGATCTTGACCCAATGAAAGGCCCTTATTTTAAAGATGTTCACCTTTATGATTATCAAATCATCAGAAACTATTACCAATAGGTCAAATATCAAAACGACTCGCAACTAGACGAAATGTTGGATGATGTTCACATGGTGATACGGCACCGGGTAGATTCACCCTGAGACGGACAGTGAAATTTGAAGTTGCTCATGTACATAACAACACCTTGTATTCGTTTTTTTTTGGAAAGAATAGCAATTAAACTTTACCATTATTCACAGATAAAGAGCTTAGAGTGCATAACTAGCCACAAAATCAAGTGTCCGTCTCAAGGTATGTGTCCGACTCGCAGTCTTTGCCAAATCCTGCCGGACAGTGGCAATGTCCGCCTAGAATGGCTCTGGTCCGGCAGAATGACTGGTGTAGCCAGACCAGATGTCCTGCAGATTCTGGGCTTTTCAGAACTGAAAGAATTTTTCAAATATTCCAAGTAGATCTGAAGTTAGAAGCCAAAGCGTGCACCCTAAAATTCTAGGCAGTGTAAAGTAATTTTTTTAGCATTAACTGTGATAAGATAATAAATTATCCTGTATTGTATGCAAGACTTTGATTTTGGTAATCGGTCCTGCAGAAATCTATCCGGTCCTGCAAAATAGGCAAACTGCAGGACCGAATGTCCTGCATGGTGAAAAACTTTTCGCAAAGACTGTCCGACTCCATGTAAATCTACCCTAGTACCCGGTAGTACAGTATCAATATAGTTTCCAGATGATCACACTATTTACCATGACAGATCAGTATATGATACCAGTATATATGACCTGCACATCAAATATTTAGAAAAGGGCACGTGGGCTCTATACCAGGGTTACACTCATGACGTACATGTATACCTACAGATAACCGCTATCTACTTTATGGCGGGATACGTCATGGCATACATAATAAACGGGTACTTTGATCGATAACGACCAGTTGGATGACCCCAGCCTAGGTCCTGGGGCTTGAGGGACACCTCCCCTAAACCCTTTAAGGGTCGCATAGTGATTTAGTGTGAGTTTGACATGTTTTCATCTGGTGCATTTACGTGTATATGATTACATGTACATTTGTTTCCATAGAAGAAGAAAAGAGATTGATACCTTGTCCTATATATATATATATATATATATATATATATATATATATATATATATATATATATATATATATATATATATATATATATATATATATATATATATATATATAGATATATATAGATATATATAGATATATATATATATATAGATATATAGATATATATATAGTAATGTATACACATTGTCACCATGATGCCCTGGTAAGTTATGTGCTGCATTCATACATTATTCCGATCCTACGGGATCGATATATACACTCCCGAAGGATCGGCGTGATGCATGAATGCAGCCTTGGTGAGGGTGAGTTACTCCTCAGAGCTGCATTCATGCATTAAAATGTTGAAGGGCACAGCGTGTGTATGCCCTTTGGGGCCCTTACATGCATTAAAGGGTTAGCCAAACCCGAGAGTAGTGATGAAGGAGACAGGACCCCACTTTTCCTGTCTGACATGTCTTTGGCCGGGTCTGAACGCTCAATGAAATGTTCCGTCCCCATGCCGCCGCTTCGCGAAGATTGCCAATAAGTCTGCGGCTCGGACGTCATTAGGAGCTGGGGTAGGGCTGGGTAGGGGTGAAGCCACAGTGACCCTCCTGCGGACACAGGCTTAAACTGAGTAGCGTGTTCATGATACTTACACTAGATGCATGAACGGTATAACAGGGTTCCCACAAAAATTTCAGATCAAAATTCCATGACATTTCCATGACATTCCGTGACAAAAATTTCAATTTTCCATTCATAATATTCTTGTGTGGGTTCAGGGGGCTTGGCCCCCGAGAAAATGTCTAAAATCCAGAGAGCAAATGGGAGATTTCTAGGAGATTTTGTAATATTAATTCCACTATTTTCATTTTCCATGACATTCCATGACACATGGCAAATTTTTACAAAATTCCATGACATTCCATGACTTTCCAGACAGCTTTCAAATTCCATGACATTCCATGACTTTCCATGACATGTTGGAACCCTGTACATAGCACAAGGTATGACAGAGCTAGATGCCCATCATCTTTCAACCCTAGAATGGCCCTAGTGTACCATGTGTTAGGCCATAGACAGGTGGCACCGTCTGATGTGAAAAGATTATGGTGGACTAAGTAGTTTGTAGATTGCTATCTAGACTGGGCTACTGTCTATGGCCAAACACATTGTACAATAGAGCCACCGAGGCTTGGAAGATGATAATGGTGTAGCTCTGTCCTATACCGTAAGTATGAGTGTGCTGCTCAGTTTAAGCCTGTGGCTAGGGGTGAAGCCACAGTGACCCTCTTGCGGGGGACGACCCGCCTGTCCTGAACTGCGGGCCTGCTCCCCGCACTAAGTGCACAAAATGAACGTCACCTGCGTTCTAAAAAAAACACAGGTATAATGGGTCATTTTTTTAAATATCAATGTGCTTGAATTCTATTTAAAAAAAAAGGGGGGGGTAGATTTTCTCAAATAAACTTCGTGGATTTTAAGAATTTCTTTCTCCAGAAATCCCTGTGCTTTTCAAGAAAAGGGGTATATCGTAATTGGGATATCACCTTGCTTTGAGCAGATTTCTCGAGGTCCATCGACGAGGGAGAGACAGTTCTGTTGCTCCAAAATATGTCAGTGGTTTTTAGAATTAGGAGTCTTCTTAGACTCCAAATATCCGTGTTTTCTTCGGGAAAACTAGGTGTTTTATGTCCTGGAAATTCCTGTCATAGGGGCATTTTTGAAAGATGAGAACGCAGGTGATGCCTCTTTAGTTACCGAGTGCAGGGTCTGGTGCCGTGGGCAATAAGGGACCATTTGCCTCGCGGGCTGGTCACGCCCGGGGGTGACCTGCAGGGGCAGCGAAGCCACAGGGCTCCTGCCACTGGCTTCCTAAACCTGTAAGGGCCGCATGCTGCTTTAATGTACTTGCATGAATGTAACACTAGGCTGTGTCTCAACAGACCAGGCCAATGTGAACGTCTTTGACCGGGTGCCATCTTTGATCGGGTGCCATCTTTGACCGGCTGACAGAAAGAGAAAGAGAAGAAATTAGATCTTTATATATTTTTCTAATGGTGGCCGATCAAAGATGGCACCAGGTCAAAGATGGCACCCGGTTAAAGATGGCACCCGGTCAAAGTAAGACGGCCTGATCTGCCACAGCCACTAGCTCATCAGTGCTGCATGCATCCATTCATCGTATCAACCCGAAAGGGTCGATAAACTCCCGAAGACCCGGCATAATGCTTAAATGCAGCCTTGGCGAGTAGACTCACAAGGGCTGCATTTATGCATCATGCCGACCAAGGACATCTGAAAGCACCCTGCGGCCCTTACAGGCCTGCTAATGGTTATGGATGAGTCGGTCCCTCTGACCAGAACCTAGAGCCACCTTGGCCCTGGCCCCTGCACTCCGCCCCTCAACAGACACCATCTACGTTCCGGAAACCGCGAAAATATGGATATAGCGCTTCACCCTCTTAGAAGGTCAGTGGTTTTTGGTGGTTTGTTGGGTTGTTGTTTTTTTAGAAAGGAAAGGGTGTTTCTTTTCAGTTTTTTTTTCCATTTTGTGGAAATTCAAAAGAGGTATTTTGGCAACATAAAAAACGGGTAATAATTCCCCTAGGGTCTCTAGACGTTAAGTCCATGTTTTCCGCAGATAAAGGGATCAATTTAGTGGCTTGAACATCAACATTTTTATTTTCATGGGAGATCTTTTTTTTAATGGTGAAGTTAGAATTTCTCACACAGCACCAGACAAGATAAACATACGGTTAATTCTCTATTATTGCTGGATTAGAGTACATAAGGTGATGGACGGTAGATTCATAAAGTTGTTTTTGAAAAGCCTGAACATTGATGGAGCCCGCCTTTGCCCCTTGAGTGCGGGTACCGGGTAACTACTGCTCCAGTCTCTCAGCCCAACATTGCTCCAGTGCCTGCTGTGTATGGTCTGGCAGCAGGGCTTATTTTCAATTGATACCCATTTGCGCCACTTTGGTAGCGCAAATGGGTGTGTATTGGTCAATGCACATCCAACTTGAGACAGATTACCATCATCTGAATCAATGAGGTAATCAAAGTTACAAAATTAACACCTTGACTTGACAGAAGCAACTGAAAAATGTGTATTCGAGCAGTATGGCAGCCTGCTCCCAGGCTATCCAACTGGTAGGATATGGACGCTGGCCGAGGCTGCTACTGCCCAGCCCCAGTCTCGGACTCCCATACCAACACTGCTCCGTCCCCTCTGCTATGTATGGTATGGGAGCAGTGCTTGTCTCCAATTGATACCAAGTTGCGCCAGATTGGTGGCGCAAATGGGTGTGTATTGGTCAATACACATCCAACTACAGACAGATTCCTATCTAGATCAAAGGGGTAATTAAAGTAGCTGGGGGCTACTGTGTATTAACACCTATATTTGACAGAAGTAAACATAATATGTGTATTGGGGTAGGAAGACAGTCTGCTCCCAGGCTATCCACTTGGTAGGATAGACGCTGGCCGAGGCTGGCCCAGCCCCAACGCCGACCCCTGCTGCACCCCGCCCCTGACCTGCCACACCAATGTCCTCACTAATCCGCCTGGCGCCCACCGACTTTACCTTTATTTGAGGCCAACTCCTCTGCAGTATGGCAGCGGGTAGCACCTAGGTATGGCAGCGGGTAGCACCTAGGCTAATCGGGGACATGTGCTGGATGGGTATGTAATAGATAGACTATGGTTATGAAAGGGTATGTAGAATTAACCACAGCTTGCTGGTAGGGCCAGACGAGGGCAAAGCCCAAGTCACCCTACAAGCAACCCGTGGTTAATTCTAAGACCCTTTCATAGGTTTAAAGACGAGGATATATAAACATGACGCAGCAAAACAGTCTCAGTCTGTGACACGAAACTTTTGAAATCGCATAGCTGCCATTGATTTAGCTTACAGCAAGGCAGTCGTGTTCTATTCAGGTCACTCCACCCTTTCTTTATCTTAAGAATTTGGTGAATCATCTTCAGATGGCATCCTAAACAAAATTGTAATATTCCTTCAACACCAAATGTTGATATTTGTACATAATTAAATTTAGGTTGCTGCTAGGACCAATACTTTGTCTGAATGATGTACATTTGTATCAGGGTAATTTGGTATTCAGTGTTGCCGAAATCTTTTTAGGCATACAGGCCAGTTTGGCCTGTGAAGTGAGATCGTACACAGGCCACATGAAATAACTGTGTATACATTGATACCAAAAGGCCATTCAAAAGTAAATTTTGTTGATAGATGCAGACAAAATTGGTTTTAAAAAAAGTGTAAATTAATTGATAGTCGTTACATGGCCATAACCTTTCTTCTAATAGGACTATCTGAAAAATTCTTTCACTTTTGGAAGGCTGAGATCATGGCCGGCCATTATGGCCGATGTACAAGAGCCTCACATCGGCCATTAAGATTTTACATCGGCAAGAGTCGATGTGCCGATATCATTGCGGCAACACTGAAATTGCTGATTAGAACTAAATCTGCTGTGTGCAAATTGATATCTGTGTGGCAACAAGGTCAAATCAAACATCCCGATTTTGTTGTAGAAATGAAACTGAACATGGTTGCACACATTTTGACAAGATTATGGTAGGGCAAGAAAAAAAGTGGGTTATGTCGGGTCACTTCACAACACTACTTCTCTGGGTTTTTCTAGGCCTTGGGTATCATCAGGCCAAATAAAAGGTTTGTTTAAGGTCACCTAACCGACCCTATCAAAATAGGGCCGACCCTACGTTTGTTATGCAATTTTGAAGAGATTTTCGTATTTTTACCCTATTTTGGGTCAATTTTAGGGTCTTTGGAGAGGCTGGCTAGTATTTCATGTTAAAAAAAAGTCTCAAAAAAGAATCCGACCTAGAGACCCTACATTTTCCTCCCATGTTACCTGAAACAAACCTTTTTTTTGGCCTAGGCTTTGGGTATCACCAGCCTGCATGATGCGTCCCCATCCTGCCCCCCCCCCTCCGACATGTCTCTCTGATACTGATAGTTAGGGACTCTTCATGTAACGTGAGCTGCTCACCAACTGCTCACTAACTCTCTAAGGACGGCATAATACCTCAATGCATCATCCCCTTGCTCGTCATGATGCATGAATGCAGCCCTGGCTAGTGACTTGCCAGAGCTGCATTCAAGCAAAGCGAGGTGAGTAATGGATGTTTAACGCCATTTCGACAACTACGGTCATATTCATGGCGAAATTCAAGCATCATGTTGACCATGTAGTCCTTAAAGGGCTGGCCTGATAACATGAAGCCAAATCCAGCAGGAAAGGGTGACTTTTTTTTCCAGAAAAAGTTGTGATCTAACGTTTTTGAACATTTCTGGACGACCACGGGCATGATGCCGTCCTCAAAGGGTTAAAGTGTTAATGGACTCGCTCTTCAAAGTCACTTCCGTCATGATGCCAGCCTGGGCTGGGCGGCCCCGGTCCGGCTATCAGATAACCCTTTACAGCCCGCAGAGTGCTTTAATGTTATATACCCTTGGTCCTCATGATTCATGAGTGCATCCCTCATGAGTGTACCAGGCAAGGCTGCATTTATGCATCATGACGATCCTTCGTATATATCTCATTCAACATTGTAGGCTAGCTATAATGATGCATCCCCACTTGGTGAGTTACTCACCAGAGATGCACAGTTGTATACGTGTATGATGATAAGAGTAGAGAGCATTAAAGCACTATGTGGTCCTTAAAGGGTTATCATTGGTTCCCTGGCCGCCCGTTGGACCTCCTCCCTGGCTGGGTAGTGTTACCACCTATGGCATGATCTACAGCTGTCCCTCCTTTCTCTTACCCTGGACTAAAATACCTGACCCCTCAGTCACCTCGATATTTTAACCAGTCAAATTCGATTAAGCAGTTAATTACTCATTGGGAGAGCTCTCAACCTGGAAGAAAATGTAGGGTCGGTAGGTCGCATTTTTAAATTTTTTTTTAATGTTTTTTTTTTGAACGTGAAAGTTCTAGCCGACCACTCCGAAGAACCTAAATTGACCAAAAATGGGTAAAAATATGAAAACTTCTTCAAAATTGCATAAAAAAACGTAGGGCCGGCCCTGTTTTGATAGGGTCGGTCGGGTGACCTGAAACAAACCTTTTTTTGGCCTAGATATGCATGTATATGAGAAAAAATGTTTATTTACAAACTCTAGGGTAAAATTCTAGGTATCAAAGGAGATATTACAGGGGCAACGTTTCTTTGATTGCAGGAAGGGGAGGGGGGTGGTATCTTAATATTCCTACTATATTAGTGTTAATTAAATGTCTGTTCGCTTCTACAATGGAGTGAGAATCAACAGATCGCGGTTAGTCTCACAGTATGGGATACATAATACGTAAACTATTAAATGCAATATTTCAGTAAGGATTGGGTTATATTATTAACCCATGATAGTAGATCAGTACTGTACTCACTCATGCCCACTATTTGGAGGGGTCGATAATCCTATGGCATAGCGTATGCTGGCGTTGTGGACATGGATTGTTAGGTAACGGACTATAAATAGGGGTCAGCTGGACACAATGCCTTAACGTTACACATAACGGGGTTGTGTTTAGTCATATGCCACAATGTGATGACCCTAGACCCCTAAATTCGACAGGGCGACTTGGGCCTTTTTGGGGCTTAGTGACATGGGACATGATGAATAAATAGATAGTGACATGGGACATTTCTTAAAATCGACATGATGACATGGCCATGCCTTAAGATTGACATGGTGACATGAGCATTTCTTAAGATCGACATGGGACATGGGGACCCCCCATCAAAGGCCCCAATGTGGAGTTAACCCTGTAAGTGCATAGTGATTTAATGTGCTATAGTCTTTGTCGTCATGATACGTATGAATGCAGCTGCTGGGATACAGCCCTAGTGAGTAACTCATTATGCACTTAGCATCGACACATCACATGCCAAAGCTACTAACAGGTATAGACTGGGGACTACCATGATACAGTCACACCTTTACATGTCTATACCTGCTGATACAACCATCCCGTATGCACATGCATGTCCGTATGCCACGCCCTCATGGAATACGGTGTGGCTGTATGCCATGGGCTGTGACGTCACTTATGTGACACTGAGACCAAACTTAATTCTGCTCTTTCTCAATCATTTTTTTAGACAGTATACCTATAACTTATTACTAGGTGGGCATGTGTTAGATAGACGACACCTGGACATGGTTCTTCCATATACCCACTGCCCCACAGGGTCAAGACGAGGTGTTATAGGCGTCTAGCTGGATGCATTATCAACCAATGAGATAATTCCCTGGCCTTCACTGCGGAATTTTCAGGGTGCATTATGTAACAGCTGGTACCCATGTGGCCGCTGTTATCAGTGCTTGTCTCGCCAATACCAGATCAAGCAATGGATGCGCCCACAGGGCGACAAGCCTGACCCCTATACACCGAGTCGCTGACCAGTGGGCAGTGGGTATGTGGGAGAAGCCTGGCCAGGTGTCGTCTATCTGATTTAACCCTCGGGTATGCAATATACCCAACGTGTGAAGCATTTGTCTTAGCCGCCCACCGTGGGTTAATCTTTAATATTTATCTCAATATGTCTTATTGCGATTGAGACCCATAAGGGACTGTCTATAAATTATCACGCCAGAGGGGTGTGGGAGGGGGGGGGCTTGGTCAGGGTGTGACATACAATGATATTGGCATGGGTAAAATCGTGACAAGGGCTTGCATGGGTGTTCAAAATGGTCCATATTTGTGTGATGTTGTTCATGGACGGCCCCTATGTATCTCCCCTGGGAATCATGTTCCTATGTAACCCAACTGTGGAATGCTATATAGGAAAGCCATATCAGCAAAGAATAGAGGCATAATAGGCTGATACAGGAGGCAAATAGCAACAATAAGCGGCATTTATGTCACATTGACAGGAACAATTCCAGTTACATGTTCTACACCCCCAGGTGCCTGGTAGTCGTACACACACCAGCAGCCCTGATTGCCGGCTGGAGGACCATCCCCTTTATCCCTGGTTGCACCCCCCCCCCCCAACCCCCAATCTCCAGGGTTCCTTAAAGGCCACATGGTGCATCAATATGCTGTATGCTCCTTGCCGGCATCTCTGGCGAGTAACTTCCCAGGGCTGCATTTATGCATCGTGCCGGCCCTTGGGATTGATACCGATGGGTCATCATGCATGCCGCACAGGCGAGTTACTCGCAGGTGCTGCATTCATGCATCACGAGGACATTCAAGCAAGTTCCGACCCTTTAAGGTGTACAGGGTAGACTGGGTAGACTTCAAAGACAACCAGATCGAGACAAGTGCACCGTGTTTGATAAGGAGATGGGGGTGTAGCCCCCGACTTTCTGCTGAGGTATCAGGATGTGCTAGTGCCGTATAACAATTATAATTAATAATCATATCCTAACAACCCTTTAAGTGTCGCCAAGTACTTTCATGTGCTCATGCAGCTCTTTGTGGTTATGATGCACCAATGCGAGCTGCATTAGTGCATCATGCCGAACGGTCGAGAGTGTCTTAACTTAATGCTTGAATGCAGCCCTGGCGAGTTATCCCCAGGGTTGCATGCATGTGTCAGGAACAGAGGGTTTATTATGCATTAAGTCACTTAAAGGTTTAACTAATTTAGTAATGCTTTACATGTACTATCCTGTACTACACATGTATATGATGCCATAAGCTCTTATTACAGATGGCGTGCCATCTGGGGATACCGCTCACAGGATCAAAAATTGTCTAATTATTGTCAAATGTCATGGCAAAATTTGAGCTTCGGAGCTATCTCTAAACTTTGAGGATTAACTGAAGTCCTTTATTTCTGATTGAAAAAAGAAACAGCTTTTGACACTTCCTGGCTTTTCCTACCATAAACAAAGGTCCCCTTTGTATGACAGACATGGCTATGGGTGCATGGGTTCTGGTTGTCAACCATGATGTATGCCGCAGGGTCAGGGGGTCCCGCCGCCTACACGTGCCTATAGAAATAATATGCAAATAGCCTTTTATAAAGAAGCAGGCGGAACAGAAGGGGTTTCACACCCAAATCCCTGAATTACCCATGTAAATTGATGGACAAAATGGGGGAGGAGTAATCTCAACGAATGAGGACAAATCAAATCAATTCAACCACATTTTGTATATTTAATATCTAGAAAATACACAGCAGTTTTCCCAGACGACTATCTTGAAACTGCCATTCCGATGTCCATGATACCAATACCTCTGAATAGGTATTTTGACAACAAAAACAAAAAGAAACCGTACATTTGTCCCTTAATTGATACAGCAACCACCAGCAGTCTTCACAATGGAAACACCAGGGCTCACTTCCAGATGAATAGAGTTTGGTACATAACCAATGCAGTCAGAATAATGACCAACCTGCCTTTCTGTCTTTTTTTATGTTTTTCTTTTTATGAACTTTTTTTTTGTGAGGAGTGAATGTGAGGTGTGCCATGATACACAATCTGAACAAAGGCCGTGTGGTGCAGGGGGAGGGGTGGGGAGTTAACCCTTTAAGGGCAGCATAGTGCTTTAACATGACGCACCCTTTAATAGCCATAATTACATTAAACGTTTAGACTAACCCGCCCAGTCATGCATCATCCGGACCCCGTAGGGTCGTCATGATGCATGAATGCAGCCCTGGCGAGCCTACTCGCCAGGGCTGCATTCATGCATCATGACGACCAAGGGCCCCTCATTGGTTGCAGCAGTATAAGGCGGCCGTCAGAGGGTTACAGAGGGGGGGAGGGGAGTCAGTGCTGAGTGAGGTGGCCGTGCCATCTGGGCTGCAGCCCCACCTGGTTACATCACCCCGGTATTAGGGCGTGTTCATTTATTAATTACAGCGGGGGGGGGGGGGGGGGTGGTGAGATTTCGCCCCCCCCCCCCTTTGGACTAAAGTAACACGCGGGCTATTTTGCTTAGAAGGGGCGGCATTTTTTACGCCCCCCCCCCCTCAGGAGGGATCAGAATTTTTTGCGCCGGAAATGTTTATGCCCCCCCCCGTAACTAATAAATGAACACTCCCTTACCGTGATTACACGCAGGGGGAGGGTTAGAGACAGGCATGGAGGCAGTGTCCCTAGTTGTCTGCCTCTTGAGAGTTGCCTCTTGAGAGTTGACTCCTGAGAGTTGACTTTTGCGAGTTGACTCTTGAGAGTCGACTTCTGAGAGTTGACTCCTGAGAGTTGACTCTAGAAAGTTGACTCCTGAAAGTTGACTCCTGAGAGTTGACTCTCTGATTTTTCGATTTTGGAGATTTTTTGACTCTGAAGTTTTGAATGTGGAGATTTGACTCTGGAGATTGGACTATAGATGGTATATAGATGGAGATTGGACTGTGGAGATTTGCCACTCTTCTTCAACTATGGCTTCTTCAACTATGGATGTAGAATACAGTACAAAAGTACTTTATTAGACTTATACAGTACTCTTTACTTTACTTTTACTTAAATAGAAATTTGCCGACGCAAGGTGCGGGTTATGGGATTTGTCTGAGTGCGGGTTATAAGCGAGATGCGGGTTAGTTGCGCGTTTTTACGGTACTGTTGTGCTGGTATGGGCAGGGGGTGGAACCTGGGGCAGAGGTGATGGCCGAGGGAGTTGAACTAAACGTAATCTCTCTTCCTCTTCAAAGATGATTGTCCTCTGTGCATGAAATAACCACTTGGAGATATAAAGACACCCCACATAGCGGGTTCGTGGGAATCATTAGACTTGCTTATGTCTTTGATCTTAAATTTGAAAAATAAGAAAATAAAGACTAAACACGGACCTTTTCTGTAATATTCTTTCTTCAACTACTAGTATAGACTGAGCACCGGAGAGAAAGGGGTAGTGGAAGGGGATTGGGGAGAAGTCGGGGGGAGCTAGGCTCAGTGATGCCAGGCTAGAGCATCATAGACTATTATTTAACCCTGTAAGGGTCACATAGTGTTTTAATGTGCTATGCCATTTGTCCTTGTGGTCCTCATTATTGACGAAAGCAGCCCTAGCGAGTTCGTATACCATACCAACCCTTCGCCAGTAGGGTCAGTGTGAATGCAGCCCTGGCGAGTTACTCGCGAGTAACTCGCCAGGGCCGGCATCAATCATGACGACAATAGTCATAGTAAATTTAAGTACTGTGCAGCCCTGAGCCCTTAAAGTACTAAGATGTACACCTAAGAAGTGTTCAGAAGAGAGAGATAAAGTCTCTGGGAAAAATAATGGGGTCGGTAAAAAGAGAGAAATGATGACAGTAAAAACAAACAACAAAAAACAACAAAGAGGGAGGCTGCAGAGGGGTACAGTGCCGGGGTGGTGGTGGGTCAGGCCGGCACTCGGGCAGGGGAGACGTGATATTGATGCCGCGGGAGACGAATGTGTCTAGGCGCATCTCGCCCTAGTTGAACCAAAGCCTGCTTGATCCCACGCTCATATTCTACTACCCCCCCCCCCCCCCCTCACCTCCCCCAGCCCTCACGGCCTGGTACAGGGGTCCCAGCCTCTCTCCAGGCTCGTCTATATGCCTGCAGCCTGTAGCCGGCTGATGGTAGTAACGATAACCACTGCCACAGTCAAGATTCCTGCATCCAGCTAAATGGGAGAGGCCGGGGGAGAGGCCTATTGCCAATGAGGCCAAGAGATGCTCAGGTACTGATAACCACTGATACAAGCAAGCAGACATTGTATGCAATTACCAGGGGTGGGCAGCTGTCGCCATGTCGCCAAAAAGTTGCGACAATGGCCTTGAAATTGGCGACAATGCCTTCCTAACCCCAAACTTTTCAACACTGAAAGAATTTTGTAAATTGTCTAACTAGAACCAAAGTTATGATACATTTTTGAATTGCACTAAAATACATTATTTGACTTTAAATATTTTTAAAATTTTCCAAATTTTTAATCTGAAATAACATGTTAATTGTGATTGTTTTCTTGAGGTCTAGGCATTTTCATAAAACCCTTGCCAGGTCCATATGGGTGATGTGAACCCCTTCTGGGGCAATCTCTTGTTAAAAACGGCCCAGTGGTGGACTCATTGGGGGGAGGGGAAAATAGGATCTGGGCCCCTGAAAGATTATAAAAAAAGGAAAAAGATGAAAGAAAGGGGAGAAAATCCCTAAATTACTGGAAGCCAAATCTGGCTCTTTCTAGGGCCAAAACCTGGGTGCCGAAACGTGGCCCTTCCTTATGCCCAAAATTGGTGGCCCTTTATAATACCTGTATCCAAAACTGACCATTTCTGATCCCAAAGCTCTCTTTCTGACACCCAACCCTGGTGGCCAAAGACCATGTTTAGCTCAGCTCTTTCCAATCCTTTTTTCCCCAGGTCCATATCCTGTATCATCTATCAATTATTTTTCCTTTGGTCTGTCCCTCCTAAAGTAATTTCCCGCCCCCCCCCCCCAATTGTATAGGATGAATACAAATCTGAGCCATAGTATTATGTGCCAAAATGCATCCCTTTGGGTAAAGATTTTCATAAAAATTCCAAACCATTTCCCTCCAAAAACAATGTTTCAGTCCCAATAAAAAGAGGGCAATTGCAAAATGGAGCAACATTATATTAAAAATATATTATGCTAAAATGCACCAGAACACACCAATTTACATCTAGTCTTCCAAAATTTTCTTCTGGTGGTCGGCGGCCGGGGGGGGGGGGGGATTAGGGGCATATCGAGGCATATTGCGTTGTGAACGAGAAAACATCCTTCCAATGCTTGTCTTGGCTACAACCAGTCCTGTATTGGCTCCAGGGTTTTCCGATATGCCCACCCCTGATTACACATACATGTACTATTATATAAATTGTGCATATACCGTAAATCCACCAGTATAGCCCGCATCCCGCGTATAACCCGCACTCCCAACTCAGGAGAACCTAAAACCTGAACTTGAACATATCTATTTTAGTACTGTTCTATAGTAATGAAACCCCTTGTGCACCCTTTAGACATGTTTGGTATCAAATTAAAAATGAGTTTAATTGTGCGCGGGTATTTACGGAAGCCTGGGTACAAAAGTACTGAGGCCAAAAAAAAAAGGTTTGTTTCAGGTAACATGGCAGGAAAATGTAGGGTCGGTAGGTCGGATTTTTTTTGGATTTTTTTTTTTTAACATGAATGTTCTACCCAACTTTTTTGAATCCCCTAAAATTGACCCAAAAAAAAGGTAAAAACATGAAAATTTCTTCAAAATTGCATTAAAAAAACGTAGGGTCGGCCCTTTTTGATAGGGTCGGTCGGGTGACCTGAAACAACCCCTTTTTTTTGGCCTAAGTAAGTAAGACCGACTGTGTAGGTATGCATTCTAGTCCTACTTGTGAAGGCGACCCAGCAGTTTGCAGCCCAATTGTGCAGTGAACACGATAATGGTTGTCGGCTGTGGGGGTGTATGGCTGTATGATGGTAACGTATTAAAGATGGGTGTATACGGGACTAGCATATCCTGGTACTTTAGGTAGTAGGGAGCTACACCCCATCTCCTTATCAGGATAATCTCCCTCTTTCACACCTGGAACAAAGGAACTGATAAGAAATTCACCCATAATGCACTGCTCTGGAGTCGGGGGCCTAACCACAATACATTGCCCTGAGTCAAGATGGCGGCCCCAATAGCCTAATGTGCTAGTGCCGTATAGGGAGGATAGCCTACATGGCATGGGAGCCGCCATTTTCTTTCTGTCCCCTGACTCAGAGCAGTGCATTGTGGGTAAATCTGTTATCAGCCACTGTTCACACCTAGGAACAATGGCCACAGATAGAATTGATAAGGCTGATGGGTGACATACCAGCCCTATTTTAATCACCTTAATCACCTCCCCATTGTCTCAGGTGTGAAGTGAGGGGCTTAGCCTGATTGAGAGACAATGCATTAATTACACTATGACTGACTGACATGTGGCCACCCACAGAGGTGTTAATGCTCTATTTCTCTAAGATTTGAAATATTCACATTGCTGTAAGCTTATCTAATGAAAGACCATGTCATGGGGAAAAAATAATCTAATTTATACAGAATATAAACAGATAGTAAATGAGAGAGAACCCACCAAAGTAAACTATACAAAGGGGGAAAATGGAGGCTTGACACACGACTTCCTGAGCCTCCTGGTGCATGCCTCTGGAACCAGCAAAGGCTCTCCCCCGTATACAGTCAGCTGACTGCACTGCCATGCCACACACACTCTATGCAATATAATAGAGCTGGTATGCTAGAAGCTATACAGGGCATACAGAAGCCCACAGTTATGAGCTGTGTATTATTAACCCGTAAAGCAGGGGCAGACACTAACTTTTTCAGCTGTGGGCCACCCGGGCCCATAGCCCCAGAAATCTATGGGCCCGCAATTTCAGGTGTGGGCCCGGGAACAAATTTAACTTTTTTCAAAGAGAAAGTCATAATATTTTCTTGATTTATCTTTGTTAAGATGAAATCAAATTGGCCCATTTCCTCTCGTTTTCCTCTTTCAAACGACATATTACATGCCTATACCTGTTAGATATAGTCCCCTCAAACATCTAGCAAAATTCCCTGTGGGCCACCTGGGCCCATGAGAAGGTATTTCTGTAGAAAACTACGGGCCCGCACCCAAAATTACGGGCCATTGGCTCCCGGGCCAGCGTTAGTGTCTACCCCTGGTTAAGTGCAGCTATGCCATTGGACGTGCTTGAATGCAGCACTGCTGAGGCTGCATTCATGCATCATGACCCGATGATTATGATCACAACCATAATTATGTGGTCGATACACTCACGCAGGGTCAGCATGATGCAGGAATGATGCGGGGATGCAGTCCTGGCGAGTACACTCCAGTACTTAGACTCGCCAGGGCAGTATGAATGCAGAATTATAAAGGACTGAAGGACACAGCACATTGACGCACCATGCGGTACTTAACCCTTTAAGGACCGCATGATACCTTATCAATGCATCATGCCCTTGGTCGTCATGATGCATGAATGCAGCCCTGGTGAGTTACCCACTAGTGCTGCATTCAAGCATCATGCCGACCCTACAGAGTTCAGGCACCTCGGAAGGGTCGGCATGATGCACTCCGGCGAGTAACTCGACAAATGTAATCTTTTAGCAACACCTGTCCTTAAAGGATTAGTTATGATTAACGAGGCTACCAATCACAGGTATTTATGGTGTATTGACTCTGTAGAGCGGTATGGCGAATGTTGGGGTAGGGATGGGAGGGGGGGGGGGGGGGACTGCAGACTCGATGATCCAGATTCAATGATCCAAGCCAGCCACTCGGTCTGCCATTCATCTCCGGTACCACTACCTATTTATTGCCCAGTTACAATTGGCTGAGGGAGGTCCACATTTTCATGTTCTACAATTGTGTGAGTAAACCCACTAAGCCGGTACTGTAACGTTTACAGAGATTTCATCTATGGATACACATGTATTAATAGAAAGAGAGACCTGTAATCTGACACATGTATACATCAAGGGTTCTTGTATTTGCTTGGCTCCATAGAAAACGTAGGTTTTTATGTAGTAGACATGGGGGCTGAGGAAATATCGTTGCATTGCAAATCATGCAAATTAGGAAGATCCAAAAAAAGGTACACAGGCTAGGTCAAAATGTATCAACCCGTCAAACTAGGGGAAGGAGCATGTGTTATCATCGTTTGTTTATGAACAGATGCGCTACAAAAAGTAAATATCTGTCCAATAAACTCTGTTCAATATGGACCATGGACAAACATTTGACATTTGGCCTCATTCAATGTATCAGATTACATTCCTCAGCATTGGATTACAAATTATGGAAAATCATCAATCTGTGCATGAATATCAATATCACGCCTATTAATTAGCAGGCTACAGCTTGGGGAAATGTTGACCCTAGGGGTGTTGACCTCTCGGCCGACGGGGGTGGGGGCAGAGGGTTGTCCATTACGTTACTATTAAAGTACCATACCTTGGTAAGGATGGGGTATGAACATTTTTGGGTCAAAGGGGGAGGGACTATCAATTATGTTGATATGTCATGTGGGGTAATTAAATTCCTAAAAATGTTTAGGCCAACTTTTAAGGCAAATTAAGCCCCTCCCCTCTCAATAATGTTCCATCATAGGCCTACTGCCAGGTAGATTTAATGTGTGTATGTTTACAATCTATATGTATTGAAGAAGATGTCCAGATAGGGGCCAATCGGGGGCCAATACGTGACCTAATTGATACAAGGCTCCAGCATGTAATATTTTAATAGAGCCCTGAGGCTGAGGCTGAGGCTGAGGGAGCGGTCCTTTTTTAACACCCAGGGGCAGGGAGAGTCAACCTACACCCTATCCAAATTTGATAGGGTAAGGGGCGCTGAAAGCCCCTCCCCCCCCCCCCCCAAAAAAAAAGTAATATAAAGAATAATGGGAAAAATAGAAAATAGGAAATAAAGGGGGGTGGTCAACAATCACCCCCACCCAATACAGGTTACATCAGGAAGGTAGTCTCAGTATATAATACCTCCCTGGTTACATCAATACTAATGTCCCAGTAGTGGGAGCACTGACACTGACTGAGTGACAGTTTGGTAGGACAAGCAGTGCTCAACTCGAGCAGTGTGCCACCCCTGGCCTGGTCCTCCCACACTGGTCCTACTACCCCAGCACACCGCCCACCCACGCCGCCCGCTTTGTCTCCTGTACTACCCCGGTCCCTGCACCCCGGCCGCTCGGCCCGGCCTCTCCCCACCTGTCATCCACAGACAACATCTCTCTTAGTCTCTACTCACCCTACATGTCCACGTCTCCTCATCCCATCAAGCCGCCAGTCACCATGTACACTTCCATTCCTCAGTGCCGGCCCAAAACAAAGATCGTAAACTTGTCCTCCTGCTGCCTGTGCTGCTCTCAACACTCAAACATCCTACCAAAGCAAACTCTGTTGTGTATTGCGCTTTTGCCCCCTAGTGTTAAACCCAGAAAGTGCCACACCGCAGTTGTGCCATCTGTCGAGTCTACCTGAACTGAGTGGGTGAGATGATTGTAGATTTGTCCAAGGCCCAACTCTGTAATAACATTTTTTATTTACATATAGGAGCGACTATTATGGAATGAACCTTCAATAAAAAATCATATATATGGGGACTCAGGGGGGGGGGGGGGGGGGTGGAAGGAATCATCAGGACTTTCTTTCAATTTTTAATAGCAGTTAAAGGGATGAAATAAAATCTCCTCTCGGGAAATGGAACACAAAAAATGTCACCTGCTTTCAGTAGAAAAAAAGTCAGTGGCGTTACTATTCTTGGGAGCAGAATCTACGTCACACCGTACAGCGTAGCCCTTATCAGGCTTATCTTCCCTAAGATAACACCTCCCCAAAAGGGTCTAGATCAATAGCCTCAGTAGGCAATGTAGGCTACTGGGGAAAGGTGTTAGAATCCTTATCACAAGAGATCTAGTTGACCTACAACAAAATGCATTGCAGAATCTGAAAGCTATTCAGAATATCCTCTAGAATTGAAATGGACAATATTCTAATGCCATTATTTGCAGAGAAAATAGCAAAAAGGTGACTTTTCCTAGTACATTGCCTACGTAGCTAGACCCTTTGCCTCTCCCTAGCAACCAGAGCATAGCATTGATGTGGGGGAGGGGGGGGGGGGGTTGCAACCACTTGAAGGTGGGGAGGGTCGACCATTTTTTCACGTCTGTACAAAATTCCCACCATCCCTGTTTGACCTTATAACGGGTGCTCAGGCAGAGGTTTTAAATTGGTGTTTGATAATGATTTTGAACGATAACAATCAAGCCATGGTAAGAAATGTCATGTGCATTCCGGGATGTGTACTGGATGTGTATTGAAAAGAATAGTTGTATAAAGGGGACCTGCAACCAGTCTACCATGCATCCCAGCTAACCGCCGCCTGTGCTTTCCCCGCTGACATGGACTGAGTGACACGAGGACTGCACAGCGCGCCAGTGTTGGTCGCGCACCTGCACACACGAGGTGGCGCCACCAAACAGCACCAAGCTGGTCCCGCGCCTCCAGTCTATAAAGAGGCGAGTGGAGATTGACGAAGGCTCATTAACATAAATTATTCAGTCGCGGAGTCCCTCTACAACAATCTCAACATGGCGACCGGCGTGAACTTTAAGAGAAAAGTTTGTTACTATTATGATGGTAAGTACCTCACTGATTTAAATTGTTTTCAGCCACTAAGTTTATGAATACACTGTGACTGTGCAGGGAAAATGGGGTGTCCATACACTCACAGTGAACTGAGAAAACAGTCTTCGAACCAGACGATGCTCAATTTCCTCAAACACGGACAAAGCGCGGGTTCCAAATCTGGCGCTTTTAACTTTAGCGTGGAAAGAGAACAAGGCCAGTTTAAAGTTATTTAACCAATGGAACACATAAGTTGGATCGATATTAATGCACCTATATGAATCTAGATGTTTGAATTGCACGTTAAAAGCATTGATGGAGCTTTGGCTCGAGATTCGCGGGAACACTTTTGAATCCACGCTGCGCTGAAAATGCGCCTAGCGAGTACCGTACGATGGCCGGTTTGGTCGGTAGCTGCTGGCAGCAAGGCCAAGCGAGGAAGTACGATGGCCTGTTTGGTCGGTGGTGGGGAGCCGGATTCTCACACTGTGTCCACAGCACAACAATGGAGACGCAGTGCGTTCCCTGAAACCATCCCAGCCTCTACCCAAGGCCTCCTCAGTCGCTGATAAACTTCTGAGGAGTCTAATGGTTTCTAAATCATAACCTACTATAACTAATTAAAGTGAACTTAGCGTAATAAAAGGGTCATTGAATGACTCTCTTGTCTTGCCTCTCACTCAGCCTCCGGTCACTGACATCAGAGTTCAGACTACATTGATGATTGAGTAGGCCTATAACTTAGTAATAGTATACCTTGAGTTGTACCACTTGTAGGATACTAAAGTACTGTATGTCTTGTAGCCTTACAGGAACTTGCCGTATTTCATACAAGAATTTACATGTAATTTGTCGCTCCCTACCCTTCTGCTTCTCTATTCTGAAATTAATTTTTCAAGTCAGAAGAATGTTGACGTTCCACAGAGTTTACAATAGTACAAAACATAACACAAACAGGGGGTCTCGATAGGGGGGGGGGGGTCCCCATGTCACATGTCGATTTTAAGAAATGCCCATGTCGCCCTGTCGATTTTAAGAAATGCTCATGTCGCCATGTCGATTTTAAGAAATGTCCATGTCACTATCTCATGTCCCATGTCACCAAAGCTCAAAATGCCCATGTCGATTTTAGGGGTCGACCCCCATATTACACATATTAAATTTAAATACACATGTCATACTTTACAATACACATTGTCATGATAATGACATGCAGTAATACTGTCAATAAGCCAGGATAGACGCAGTACGATCCAAAAATACAGCTCTCGCCAGGCCCAGGGCATCAGTGTTGCCGAAATGACGCCGGCTTAATGGCCGGCATAGGGCCTTGGGACGCAGGCCAGAATGGCCTGTCATAATCTCAGCTTTCTAATGGTGAAGGAATTTTTCAAATCAGCCGATTATTAGCGAAGTTCGAGATTACCTTGATATTCAAGGATTTTGCCATGAATTTTGTAAGCTTGCATATAAAGAAACAACCAAAATATGTCATTATTAGTTCCCTGTCAGTTAACAGAAAGTTTCTGCAAAATGCCAAAGTACATTTGACCTGCGTCACGGAAAATGGCTGCGTCCGGAAAAAGTTTTCGGCAACACAAGTTACACTGAGGCATGGCCATGATACATGAATGAATAAAGCACTATGGTTAGGCACTTTGATAACGCTGCAGTGGGGTGTCAGATAAGCTGGCAGAGGTGTGATAAGTTTTTGGTTGGAAGCCTGAGGGCTCCCGATTTCCGCATCGGCGGGAATCGCCGATTTTATGCATTAATATGCTGTATTTATGCACGGTCTACACTTATTATGAAAGCCAAGATATTAAGCTACCCCCCAGCGAAATCAGGGATGAAAAATTCCCGTTATTGGCTGAGCTAGAGTCATCTGAACTCGGAGGTCATTTTGAAAGTTGTATAAAATCTTAAGAATTGACTATATAGTAATCACACCCCCATATATAGCTTTATTGGATAATAAACAACACATATGTGAAGTTTCATGCATATATGAGTTGGGATGGTACCCTTTCTAACTGGGATAAAATGGGTCACTTTTCCTTGTTTTCACGGACTGGAGGCAGGTGTCAACTGGAGGGTGCCTCCAGGAGTCAAGGGTAGGTATATATATATATATATATATATATATATATATATATATATATATATATATATATATATATATATATATATATATATATATATACACTATATATATGTATATATATATATAGGAGCATGTATTTCCTAAGTTTTAAAGCCATTGGAGTAATATTATGGCCATGGGAGCCTGGTATATCTTCATGTTTTTTAATTACAGCCCCTCTTTTTTAATCAGTGTAACATTCTCTACTCATGGTCATACAGAATATATAATTATATTAGGACCACTCACACATAGAGAGGTGAGAAGAAGATCTGATGAAAACACTGCCTGTGATGTTTTCGCACCTTCATGCACCTCTGAGGGGTGAGAAGAAGATCTGAGGGAAACACTACCTATGATGTGTTCACACCTCAGGTGTGCTAAGCAGGCATCAAAAGCTGAGTTGTAACACCTGTGCCTTCAGCAGAAGCACTTGGGGGATATAATGGGGGGCATCCAGTTCCTCAACCACACTTTCACTGTGGACAGTGAAGGGACAACACCAGAATACCAGCACAGACCAGAAGACCAGACCCCTGCTGCCCAGCCCCCTACCTGCCCAGCCCTCTTGCCTTCCCAGCCCCCTGCTTGCCTGGACCTCTGCCTCCCCATACACTTGCCTCCCCGTCCATATCCTTAAATCCTAGCCATAATTCCCTCCCCATTACTTTGCCTCTCCTAGAGATCAATCCCTTAACATTTTGTGAGAATTTGGCTTGCTTCCATTCTAAAATATAGTCTCGGAGGGGGGGGGGGCTCTAATTACATTGGGGCATATCTAAAAAAAAATTGTTTGGGTACAAGTTCAGTTGTATACAGATATTCACGTTGGCGGGTGTCGCCAATTTCATGCATTAGTAGACTGTTCATGACAACTCTCTACGGCTCGTCCTGAAGGTGAGGTACTAGGCTACCCGCCAGTGAAATCTGGGAGAAAAAATTCCCATTATTGGCCGAGTTAGAGTCATTTTAGATCTGTGGTGTTTTGACCTATTTATTTTTGCCTTTTTTTTGTCAAATAAAGGATAGGGGGTGGTTCTTGTTGATTGAAAGTTTCATATTCGAAAAACCTTTCACAAATAATTATCTCAGTGTATGAACAAATCATTTATGTGTGTATCAATGTAGTATATTAACAAACATTGCATCAGGCCAAATAAAAAATAAAAAGGTTGGTTTCCGGTAACATGGTCTGACAAAGCAGACCCGGCTGGTCAGATTTTAATATTATTTTTTTTCTATTTTTTTTTTGCTTTCTACCTTTTTAGGGCCCGGTTTTAGAGTTTTCGCTGTAGAATCCTTAATAATTGTCCGATTTACACACCGTAAAAACTGGAAAATAGCAAAATTTTCTAAAAATTCAAAAAAGGGGGACCCCGAACTGTTTTGCTAGACCAAGTCGGGTGACCGGAAACAAAACTTTAAAAAAAATTTGGCCTCACCATATATATAATGGGGCCACCTACTACAGTTTCGGGGGTGGATGCACTAATAGAGAGCTATAAAGATGATCTTGGTGTGGATGGCATTTTGCTTTTTCCGTATGTTCGTAATGGACTAGTACTAGCACTGCACAGGCAGTATTCAAAAAAGAAAGACTTCACTGCAACAGCAAGATTCCTCTTGCCATTAACCCAAAAAAATGGCATTAGTTGCCGTGACAACCTCCCTGTACTGAGACAGAGAATTGACAAGGTAGATAAAGAGCTTAATGCTAGGAGAAAGAAGGTTTCCCAGGGATTCTCAGGCCAGCCAGTCGTACACTATTTAACTGAGGCATTTGATTTCCCCACAGATCAATCCAAAAAAAGGTCACTTGAGGACAAAGAGAATGTCCCTAGTGTGCCACATCTGTCAACTCCACAGTATCAGTCTAATGTATCAGAAAGCGAGATATCATCGCCGAAGAAACTAAAAACGGACTGTTCAAAGTGCACAAATTTAAGAGCAGAAATGAATAGGCTCTCTGATACCATCAATGAACTAAAGAGGCCAGAGAAAATTAGGTACGGAAAGTGGAAAAAAGAGTATGATTGGGTCCTGAAATCCCGGAAGAAGCAAGACGGTAACCGCAAAATGATTAAGATAAGTAAGCTGCGGAGAGAGAAAAGTGACCTCAATAGGAGAATAGCCAACCAGAATCGGACTATAATAGCTCTTAAAAAACGGCTGCCACAGAGTGAATCTGAGTCTCACTCTTTCCTGAAAGAGGCTCAAAACTTAAGAAAAAGTAAGGCTCAGATGCAGAGTGCACATAAGGCATCAATGGACAGACAAAATTCAATTGTCAACGAGCTAAAAACAGAAATGAATAAATTTGAGAAAAAGATCAACAATCTGCAGAGAGAGCTAGAGAATGCAAAGTTAGAAATAGAGGAACTGCAGGTGGAAACCACAACCATCAACACTAGAGATGGAAGTAAGTGGTATGACGTACCAACACGAAAGTCACTCTATGCCTACTTGATTGGTTCAGTCCCCGTGGAGGAGGCTAGCACCCTCCTCAACTATACGGTGGAAACACTGACTGGAAAGCAGCTATCATTGACTCCTTGTACATCGACTACCAGTCAGATGGCATACAAGTTGGCTGTCCTGTGTGACATACAGGTAGCTGAGGCACTGCTGTTTGATAGCAATGTGACCCTAGCATGGGATGCAACTACTTTAAATGGTGTGCATATCAATGAGGTACATGTGGCCACCTCCACTGGCTTACTCGCCATGCAGATTAACACTCTAGCCGGAGGTACTGGAGAGGACTATGCGGCCCAGATCGAAGAGAGCATTGATGACATTTGTGCTGCATACTCTGCCTGCTTTGGTAAAGAGAAGTTAGGAATAAAGGCGCAAATAACCGAGTCCATCAAAAACACTTTGACTGATCGGTGTAAAGTTAACCATTGTGTGGTTAAACAACTCCAGGACAGACTTGACATTCAGCTCCTCGAGTTGAACTGCAATCTGCACCCTCTTGATGGTCTTGCTAGCGGTGCAAGGAAGACATTACAAACACTTGAGAAGGACTTTCTCAACACATCATCTACTGTGTTTGGTAATGAGTGTCGGGCTGCAAATCTTATCTATGGCATGTCTAAGATGAGGTACAAGGCCAAAGGAGATCCTGGAGGATTCAAGGTATTCCTAAAAAAGTTAGGCTTGCCTGTTGGAATAATCCTGAGATATGTTGGGAATCGGCTGCATGTTCTCTTCCATATGGCAGGGGTGATCTACCAACTTCAGAAGGAGATCAGGGACTATCTCAAGAATCGTTGCATGGGCCCAGCTAGCTACCGCACTGCCATGAAGAAGGATCTTGAGAACCCCATAATCCTTACAGAGCTACGTGCCCTGGGTCTACTTGGGAAACTTGTGACAGGACCTTGGATGATCGAGCTATACCGCAGTGAGGCTAGCCTATCCAACTTGGAAACTGGCCCACTGTTGAAGAAATGTGTTCAGTCACTCCAAACCTACCATGATCACCCCAATCGGTGCTTGACCTCAAAATGTGATGCATTCGGAAAGCCTCTAGAGGAACATCCAGTCCTAGATTCCCTACGCCAGCCCCTTGAGAACAGCATGGAGGAGGAACTACTTGAGAGGACGCTGTCTGCTCTGGCACTGAATGGCAAAGAAGTCCTGACCAGACAGTTAGGCGAGTACCTCACTGGAGCCTTGTCTAACCCAACACCAGAACTCCTGGAACAGGCAAAATCTGCACCCACGCATAACATGTATGCCGAGCGAACCCTGGGCATGACAGATGCCATGTTCAAGCGGGCACCTAATGCCACAATGGGGTTTGTAGATGGAAAAGTCCGCGGAAAACTCAACAAAGTCCTGGGCTGGCTTGATAGCAAGGACATATCTACACAAAAGAAAATAGTTAAAACAGCAACTCACCTTGGGCAAAAACAGAGACAAATCAAACGGGAGAGAGAGGAGAGGATTGCAAAACAAAAGTTGTTGAAGCAAAACTGTGTTGTTCAAAGGCGAGACACAACCATGAGAAACAAATTGAATAAGCATGTGAAAGCAGCAATGGAGCGTGAAATTAGTGAGGCCAGTATCAGAGATCTGTTTCCTGATCTCAGCTCCACCGAAGCTGAGATGGTGTGCTGCGTTTGCACGGATCCAAAATGGCTACTGGACAGAAGAATTGTTCACATTTGGGCGATCAATGGAAAAGATACAGTCTTCAATGGAAAGATAGAGACAATCAAGAGGAAGAGAGGGATCCTCAGGTATGTCATCGCATACTGGGAGGAAGATGCAGCTGAAGGAGATGTAGCAGTGGAGGAGCATCCAGTAACACAGGTGATAGTCGACCTGATTTGCGGAGACTTAACTCTTCTGTAAGAGAGTAAATAACTAATAAGTCTCCCCCCATGTGTTTTATATAAAGCCTATCTCAACTGCCCTTCAATGACGGGAGAATATGTAGGATACTTGTGGCCTCTCTACCCGATCTGGGCGAGCACTACCCACACTAAGTATTTAATATCTATACTTTAGTCTAGGCCGTTTTATATTGCCCTTTAATGGGTGCAACGTAAAATGCCCCAAAAGGGCCTTTTTTGGTTCAAGGGCCCCAAAGGGGCCTTTTCAGTTTAATTAAGTATGTAAAGAGATGGGTTTACTCCATAATAATTTCCATGATTTGATCTGTATATAACTGTATGACTACAACAGGTTCAAATGTGCGAAAAAGGTCTTTTAGTTTTAAAGGGCCCAAAAGGGCCTTTCAGTTTAGTAGGTCAATTTAGTAGGTCAACTGACAGGTTTACTCCATAATAATTTTCATGATTTGATCTAAAAGAATTAAGGCTCAGCATAATGATCCATGGGGAGTGATTAAGCTTCTGTATTGAACTATATGACCCCATGGCAAGATCAAAGGTAGCTAAAGGGCCTTTCAAAAAATAGGTCAAATACATCAACTGACTTGTTTACATATAATTATGATAGAATTTATATGACATGACTAAAACCCATTGTTCTGTATTGAACTATATGACTGGTAAGTTCAAATGCCCCAAAAGGGCATTTTAGGTTCGAAGGCCCCAAAAGGGCCTTTCACTTTAGAAAGTAGTAAGCCAACTTGTAAATTTTGTTAGTAACAATTCATATGATGCATAATAATTATCCTGTCTCAAACTCTATATATACATTTACATGGGTAAAATGCCCCAGGAGGCCATTTAAAGGTCATTTGAAGGTCATTTTGAAGGTCATTTAAAGGTCACACCGAGACATGGGCTACTTCACCATACTAAACTCTACACCATGGATATGCCCTGAAAATTTCAAGTTGATGCAATGGAAAATAAAGATTCTATTGATGAAATAGTATGTCTAGTTCATGTATTTTAGTTTAATCTGTTAAATCCACATCACAAAAACTGAATCACTCTTCTACCATATCTATAGTGGGAGCAACCTTGTTATTTCGAACACTAAAAACCTTGTAGATTCAGTTCTAGACTAGGTAGAAACCTAATTCCAAAAGTTTTAGAAAGATCTCTGTGAGCTTTATCAAATGTGATCAAAATAGTCTTAATTCATTTAAAATCTATTTTTTATCAAAGTGCCTACTATGGTTATGCAACCATTAAAGGGTTAACATAGTAGACGAGCTGATGTCTAATGTTGGTCGTGTTTTTGTATTGCAGGTGACATAGGAAACTACTACTATGGCCAGGGACATCCCATGAAGCCGCACCGCATCAGGATGACACACAACCTGCTGCTCAACTACGGCCTCTACAGGAAGATGGAGATCTACGTAAGTATACAGTAGTGTAGTTCAACAGTGGCGGATCCAGGATTGTATAGAGGGGGGCAAACCTGGCCAACCTGGAGTGACTCCTGTTTCCCTCGAGCGAAGCGCAGCAGCCATATTAGGGAGGGGTATGGGGGCATGCCCTCCAAAAAAATATTGATGGTTTGGATGTGAAATGATGCATTCTCATGCATCTTAGGACACAACATTTTAACACTCAGCCCCCCCCCCCCTCCAGGTCATTCATACTCCACTGAAATAGACTATGATGTGTTGTCTCCATCTCTCTCCGTTTCCCCTCTTTTCTTCTCTTTTTCTCTTTTCTTTTCTTTCTTCTTTTTTGGGGAACCGTCGGCCGGAACTAGAGACACCCACCGTCTGTGAAGGTGTCCTCCCTATGAAGTATGAACAGACATGTTTGATATTGCCTGATTCGATAATCCGATCAGCTGTTCTAGTCTGCAGACCTCATCAGGCCCGTCTGCGATGGCCTTAAGGGTCGCATAACGCTTTAATATACTATGTCCTTTATTATCATGATGCATTAATGCTGCCCTGGCGAAATTAATACAAGGGCTGCATTCATCTATTATAAATCATTAAACGTTAAGGATAATTATTGAGAAATAATGTTGGGTGACGTCAAAGGTAATCTGAAATACAGGGTAACTAAATTCATTCATTATGAAAAAGAGATCCCTCTCTATAACCACGACCACAACTACTTTAAGATATCAATGGTTGTGACATAGTAAAGATGACCAATCTATACTGACATACTACATCATAGATACTAACTACCGGGTATTGCTTTATAGCGGTTTGGATAAAATTATATTCATAAATTCTATGTTTTTCCCCATGCAGAGGCCACATAAGGCAACACAAGAAGAAATGACCAAATTCCACAGTGATGACTACATCAAGTTCCTTCGCAGCATCCGGCCGGACAACATGTCGGAATACAACAAACAAATGCAAAGATGTAAGTGGAAACTATTCACGTTTGACACATAATGATGTAATTTCAAAATAGTATAATACAGGGAAAACCGAAAATGACAATCGCTACCATTGTTATGATCTATGATGAGATCAAGATAGTATATTACCATAAACCGGTACCGTATCTACATGCCAAGAATAGACATTGTAAATTAAGTCTTTGAATTCAGGGATTTAACCAAAGTCCACTTTTTTCTTTCAGTCAATGTTGGCGAAGATTGTCCTGTGTTTGATGGTCTGTACGAGTTCTGCCAACTCTCAACAGGGGGATCCGTCGGTGAGTACACTAACACACACTGGTAAATCATACAAAAAGTAGGTAGCCTGGGCCAGGATGATGCTAAAATGTGAACATGAGATATACGACCATACTGAAGACTAAACA